>BJCM01152141.1:0-10957 GCA_018326385.1 Flaveria bidentis | reverse complement strand
TTCTACACCTTCATATCAACCATATAATAACTAAAATATCAAGAAAAACTCAGATCTAAAGTGTTTGATGTAACATGGTAACTTAAAAGTTATTTAAAGTGCTTAAACGAGCGTTCGGTTTGGTTTGGTCTTTGACTCGATATGAAACCGAGGATGGTTACCACATGTCCAAAACCATTGAACTAAAAATAAGGTAAAACTTCCAGATCTAAACTCAAACAAGAAAGGTAAGCGAGTAAACTTCCCGAAAACGACCCAAACGGGTCTAAAATGCATAAATATGAGTTTGAATGCCCACAAGACTTAAATAAAGATGAAAATGGTTTTGTGAACATAAAATAACTTAGAAAAACTGAAAATAACCAAAATTACGTACCCGAAATGATTTGAAATGCAAGATTCGGTTCCGTTACCTTTTTAAAGTCAAACTTAAGCAAAACTAGCTAGAACAACTTAGAAGATCAAAATTTTTGTGAGAAGAAGATGAAAATGTGCAGGTAAAATGGTTGAGAATGAGTGGTATTTATAGGGAAATATTAGGGTTTGAGTAAATGGGTAATGCGTTTGTCCGGTGGGTAAAATGGTGCACTTTGATTCTTTTATTTAAAATAAAATTTAATTTAAATAAATTATGACCAGGTATCTATATGTTTGGAGGGTTCTAGAATAGTTATGGGTTAGGTCTTGGTTGGTTTGGATGGTTAAAATACTAGTCCGGACCTTAAACGAACTGAAAACGTTAAAAAAAACTGATTTTGCTAAAACGAACTGTGGGTCACGCCACGACAAATATGAAACATGATTACAACATAAAATCCATCATTTTATTAATATTCAAAGATCCGAAGACCAAAACGAGTCGGGTTTACAATACAGGATAACAAATACAAAGCTAGTCGAAAATGACGAACGTCACATATTAGAAGTTAGTAATTAAACCATTACTTTTAGCTTAGTATATTAACATTTTACTTTCCTCAAACCATACTTTTTTTCTATGGTTGAAGGTTTGAAAAGTCATGTTTGTGACATGTAGAAGAATTGCTCATTCGCTGACTAGCAAATGGTAAAAGTCATATTTGGTTGGATTTGGCTTCATAAAAACCAAAACAACTAAACCGATCAACAAAAGATGGTTTGTTATGGATCGTTATAACCGAGTTTTATAGTTTGGTTATGGTAAACTTTTTGCTTTTCAACAAATACTATATTACATGTCAAAAATGATTTTGCCACAAGTTTTATTTATTTATTTATTTATTTATGAAATGATATGTTACTTGGCTATGGAAGCCATCTTTCTTGATAACCATAACAACCAAATCGTTTATTATTGACACGATAAGTTAGATGTTTATAACACACGATAATTTCCCTGCCAATATATGATATTATTGTAAGACCATTTATTAGTCATCTAAGCTACATTTTAGTGATAATATTTGTATTTAATCATGAGTCACACACAAACAAACAAAGACTAGATTATATAAAAAAGTATGATCTTAGAATATATCTATAGAAAAAAGACAGAGAGGTTACTTTTAATAAATCATCCCACAACCACCTTTTGATATGCATAAACAAGTAAAATATGATATATATTTTAGTATTAGAATAGTACAAATACCATAGATCACCCTGAAAGTTAATACGACCGACACCTATAAAGAAATAAAATCAAAAGCGTAGTATATGCAATCAATCCAAATCACAACCAAAACATGTCAGAATGTTGTTCTAAAAACCATAATATTTATCTTATGCCTCCTAGAACTCAAATCACCGATATCCTCACATTAGTGAAACGCTAATAAATACTGTTTGATATGTTCTATCTCATGTTAGTGTGGGTTTGTCTTTGCACCCCTCCCTTTACCATACAATTTTTCTAATAATCACGTGCCAACTAATGTCAAAATCAACTCTAGTTATCATTATCTTTAGGTTTTCATAACATAAGAGAAGAGTCTCAAAACCTTAATCAGTTTGATCCACATAGCTAGAGTCAGCAAGTTTGAACATGATATGTAACCATTCCATTTAAACATCTTTTAACTATATATACACAACTATTAGTTATCAATTTAATCCGTCAAATTGGTTTACAAAGTTAGGTGGTCGATCTCAATTCATATCAAGGTCAAGATTAGGAGTGTTCAACAGTTCATTAATCGATTTGTTTGGCTATTAATTATTTTTAGACATGCCAATTAACCTAATTAACCTAACATAACTAAAAACATACATAAACCTACCAATTAACCAAATCGCATTGAAAACACATCTAATCAATTTAACTGAGTTCATAATTCAAATTCAGATCAATTTGGTTAAACTCAATTGAATCCAAATAACCAAACTAAATAAACAAAATCTTATGAAACAAATAATCAAACTAAAAACCAAATTCACAATTCAATTCAGTTTTTTCACTTGAAGGCGAAGGGTACGAAATAAATCAGATTGATTTTTAGTTCAACTTCTTAATTTTTAACACCCGGTGTCTACTTGTCACCTTAGCAAAACATAACCCACGACACGTGTGCCACACACCGCAACATCCCACACAGATATCATCGCCACAGTGGGTCCCAACTCCCTACACCCACAATTTTTTAATTTACTTAACATAATAAAAGTATAATAAAACACAACATTTCAAATTCACAAATGACAATAATACCCTCACCGTCGTTCTATAAATTCCACCACCTCCCCTTCATCACCCTCTCATCTTCTATTTCTCCATTCCATTTTCACAAAACAATAAATATATAATAATAATAATAATATCATCATCATCATTATTATTATTATTCTCCTCAGGTGATTATCACGATGTTAGGTGTATTCACCAGTTCAATAGTCTCACCGCCGGAGGAGCTGGTGGCCGCCGGAAGCCGTACGCCGTCGCCGAAGATCACCGCAAAGTCACTCGTCAACCGCTTCGTCGGAACCAACGCCGCCGCGGTGTCGATCCAGATCGGAGACGATGTGCAATTGGCGTATACTCACCACAACGAATCGATCACACATCCGAGGTACGATTAACAATATGTGATTATAATATTATATGATTGTTAGTTTGTTGCAAGTGTGTATGAATGTGATCATCGAAGGTTCTCGATTGCGTGTTGAATTTGGAATCTGGAAATCGGTTGTGAGTTTGTTGTGATTTGGGAGTAATGATGAGGTTAAGATAGCTAAACGTAGAGAAATGGATTAATCATTAATGATCGAATTGGATTTGTAGATTAGTACAAGTTTTGATTCTAGACGCACAAGTGATTATGATCGTATTGGATAGAGTAGTTTAGCCCGAGGCTATTCAGTAGTTTTTTAATGGTTATTAAGGGATTATTTATAGTGTTTTGTTGTTTAAAACGTAATCTTAAGTTAAAATGGTTAAAAGATCTAATTTTAGATTACGTGTTACGAACCATTAAAAGACAACCTAGTGATAAATTATTAAAAGGTTGTCAAACTGCCTTAGAGATTACAAATGTTATTGTTAATCGTCATTTACTAACATTGCTTGTTTTCCGACATATATTGCACATTTGATCGATATTAACATTAATGGTTGATCAAGTGATTGTATAGTAGAACGTAAGATTTGGATCATTCTTTTTTTTTTTTAATATAAAGAGCGATTAACGATGAATTGTGTGCGGATGAAATGATGTTTCTTTAGTTCATTGTACCTGAAAACAGGGGAAAGTAAGAGGATGTAAGAATTGAAATTGAGGTCATTGAAAAAAATAAATAATATTTTCAATGAGGAAAAGTGAAACATCTTTATAAATGTTTAAAGAATATTTCTAATTTTTGTTATGTCTTTTTAATAGTCAATAGATTTGTTGAGCGATCCACTGATATGTTTCTTGTTCGTGTTGGTGTACAAAACTTAGGTTTAAACGTAACAGAGAGTAGTTTAGAACTTAATTTATAAGTAATGTTCGTTTATTGTTTAAAAACAATGTATATAAAAAAATGTTATTTTTATTATTACCTTTCTTAAAGTAATTTTGACATATATAAATATTAGATAAGTCGATTTTGAAAATATGTTATTTGGACCAAGTTTTAAAGTAACTTTTTATGAAGATCGATAGGAAAATATTATTGATCCACAAGAAAGATAAAACAAAGTATGGGTAGTGATAGTGACGTGATGATGGCTTCATTTTCATCTTAATTTGAGATATGGCATCTTTATGGGCAGAGCGAATTCATATTCGGGCCTTATTCCTCCTACCGCTATTTATTATCGTTTCGGATCGTAAAAAAATGAGGAGAGAGAAATCATTGAGAACAACAATAGGAGAAAACAACATTACTTGTCTTGGTTGTCTTGGTTATTAATCTATTAGGGGTTGTTTGATAGCCTCTTAATCAGTCTTTTAATGGTTCAGATGTCTGAATGGTTCAGCACTTAATGGTTCAGATTGTTTGTTTCACGAGCACATGTCTGAATGATTAAGAGATTTACCTCTGAATGGTTAAGCATTATACTGATGTTGAATGATTAAGAGGTCTAATGCTGAATGGTTAAGACATATCATCTAAATTGGTCAGACATTTATCTTTGAATAGTTAAATTATATACTAGCTTTTAATGATTCAGACCTCTTAATGATTCAGCACTTAATGATTCAGACCACTTATTGGTTCAACACTTAGTCATTCAGAAGTTGCCAAACAGCCCCTTAATCTATTATGATGTTTATCTATTTTACATTAATTCCTATATTAGTATCAAGAATCCTTAGTCAAAGTGGAAGTGGGTGAGAGTAAATATTTTATGACTTAAAATATAGGTTTTTAGTTAAAGTCTTACCTAAGATAAATAAATAACGGATTTTAGGTTGGACTAGAGGGTTTTTTACATGAGGTGAGTCTTCTTTCGAGTGTTGTATTAGATTCGGGACTAATGGTGATTAATGGAACGGATTGATGTACGAGTTTTCTTTTGGAGACGTGTCAATCTAGTGTCCCAAGGTTTCATACTTGAGCAATGAAAATAATCGGATGAGACAGTGATCTGTCAGTGATCCAATTAGTCATTCAAAAAATTACTTTATTAGTGTTATTAGTGCATCAATGAGTAGATTTTGAGAGGTTTATGGACTAAGGAGGGAGAAAGAGACTTCAACATGGAGAAGAGAGGGGAGGGGAAGATAGATTGTCTGTTCACACGAACGTCTATGGATGAGGGAATGGTTGTATGTGAGTTGGACGAAGTAAGCATTTTTAGTAGGAGAAAAAATGCTTTTTTAAATGGTGATGTGGGAGGGTATTGACGATCTCGTCTTTAATGACGCTCTTAGATAAAGATAATATAATTGTGACGATTATCAAAGAACTAATACGAGTTTAATGTACTTGTTTGATTGACCATTTAACTGAAAATACAAAATTGTTTTAGATATTTTATTGCCAATAAGTTTTTTAAAAAAAATTCAACAATAAGATGAGTTTGAAATTTTTAATCCTTCTTTTTCTTTAAAGAAGGTTACTTACTAAAATCTAGAATGGTTCAATTCTTTTTATATTTTCCAACTTATAGACTTGTAAGTGTGGTGTTTTTATGAACCAGTAAATTCCCAGTTTATCCTAGTAAAAGAAATTTTGTATTTGAAATTTGAATCACCTAGTGAATAGAGCTCCTTGTAGGCGAGTTGGTTTCAAATTGTGACCCGAGTTCCATAGAACCACAAAATTTTATATTGTGCTACAAAATCAGTTTGATTGGACCAACATCTAGCTAGGTGCTACGTGAGCTTAATTTACCACTCATGTGATGGGTCCGAGGCTGTTTGGCGTGTATTGGTTAGGTTTGATATGAGGATAGGCTGCAAAAACTTAGGTGACTTCCATCTCTACTCAAGTCTTGTTAGTAGAGTTGGTCATGAATATGACACAAACTCGAGTTTAAGTTCAAATCACTCAACATAATATAGGTGTGAATTGTGACCCCTAGTAAAGACTAGAGACGTTGGATGGGGCGTATGGAGTCCACAAGTGTTACGCGTCCTCTAATGAAAGGAGGATAACTTAGTCGTTTTAAACGATAAAAAGGAGAGACTTTTTGGTGATATACTTTTCCTAGGTTTAGCTTATCCAAACTCTAGAATTATTCAATAATTCTTGGTCAATAATTGACCTCTTTTAAGTAGCAGACAAACCCTATTCAAATGTCTCATCTTCATCTTAAATTTTTGTAAGCTTATGGCTAGTATGGCCCATTGGAAAGCTGAGTTTTACTTTTCAAGAAAAAGATTCAATTATCTATCCAATTCACTTTAATTGGTTTCTGATTTATCCCTTTTCCTACCTTTCATCATGGTGATATTTTATTATTCTTTAAGCATCTCATGTATGAAAAAGTTTAACATAACATATATAATAATTGTGACAGATCTTTTGCGGTCAAAGACGAGATATTTTGTTTGTTCGAAGGAGCACTCGACAACTTGGGTAGCCTAAAGCAACAATACGGGCTTTCCAAGTCAGCCAACGAGGTCGTTTTAGTCATTGAGGCGTACAAAGCTCTTCGTGATCGCGCCCCGTATCCTATAAACCAAGTTGTGGGCCACCTTATCGGGAATTTTTCTTTTGTTGTTTTTGACAAATCAACCTCTACTTTATTTGTGGCCACAGTAAGTCATAATCCCCACCTAATTTTTACTGTACTATTTCTTAGTGATGGGTTAAAGTAATCTTTATAATTTGTTTAATATTGGTGGTGTTGGTAACTATAATGACAGGATCAACATGGTAAGGTTCCTTTGTATTGGGGAATCACAGCTGATGGGTGTGTTGCATTTGCCAATGATGCTGATCTCCTCAAAGGTGCCTGTGGCAAGTCACTTGCTTCTTTCCCTCAAGGTTCGATTCAATCCATCTTTTCGTCAGCAACATATCGGGTTGACCCAACATCTCTAAAATCTCGTTTCCTAAATCATTTATTACTTTAGGCTCCATATTTTGTATATTTAAGCATTCATATTTTGCTGATATTGCAAATCTACACTAAAAGTTGTTTCATATATCTTTTTGCGAGTGTATCTATTTAAGTATCTTCAAGTTACTTATGACATCATCCATCATCCGTTTTTTTTTAATTTGTCCAACTAGTGAACAGTTATGATGACCCATTTGGTTATGAAAATATTGCTTTTTAGCTCCAATTAGCATTCCTTTTTGAGTTTTATAAAACACGGTATGAATAATGTATGCAGGATGCTTCTACACCACGGCTATTGGAGAGCTCAGATGCTACGAAAATCCCAAGAACAAAATCACAGCCGTACCGGCAACTGAGGAGGAGATATGGGGGGCAAAATTCATGGTAATAACATACATCTTAAATTATTTTCCTTTTGATATTTGTTGTAGATTTCAGCTATATTTTAGTGGTTTCTAGAGTACATCTCGTGGTCCCAAAATTCAATAGTTTAGGTACATGTTCCTTTTAAATATGAAGTAATGCTAATATGTGATTGTTATTTGTCAGGTTGAAGGGCCATCATCGATCATCTCAGCCACACAGTAGCCATTACTTCCAGAACGTGTGAGCAACTTACTCCTTTAGGATAGTTTTCAAAGTGGATGTTGGTCTGTGTATAGAGAGAGACATGTTGTTTGTGTAATAAAGTTTGGGTAGACTTGAATTATGTATAATAATGTATGGTTGTGATCTATTTCTGGTGTGTTACTTGCAACATGTTCCATCTTGTTCTAATTTCTAGCCATAATCTTCTATCCTCTCTGCCTGCTAGTTTTCGTCGAGTGGTCGTGGGTACTATGAAATATGCGTATGTCACTTTATCCTTCGTTGGCGATCAAGTGTTTCGTGGAGATATGAACACGACTTGGAGTGTGTCACACACCCTACTGTTGGTTAATGTTTACAACCAACAACCCTCCCTCACCTCTTCATTTGTCCTCAATAAAGTATTGGGTGTTGCCCAAGATCTCAATGAACACACAATTGAATCAAAATACTTCAATACACTTGAACATCAATATGATAACACAATATCACAATTGATCGACCTCTTCAATTGTTTACATACACACATATATATATACATGCTTTGGTAGTTTCTAACTTAGAACATATACACACTTGACCCCCCCTTGACTTTACATAAATACATAATAGACACACAACATACTTTATAATAGACACACAACATACTTTAGACTATTTACTTATTTGACCCGTTAACTTTAAACCACATGGATAAGAAAATTATAATCCAACATACTCCCCCTTAATTTCTTAACCCATGCCTTCAACATCTTCATCTTTAATATCTTCATTCACGAACATGTTGTAGACGATCCATGTCTTTAAACTTTGGTTTCCTACCCGGCCTTTGCTTGGTTTTCTGATCAAACTTTGCAACACAAACTTTGTCTTGAACCTGAACACTTTCCTCCATGTTTTATTTGACACGTCCAACTCCATTTTCTTGAATCTCCATTGGTTTGTCTTTCAACGGTAAGTCACCAACTGTCTCACGTTTCCTTCTTTTGTAACTTGATTCAGCATCTTTGATAATCATATTTCCTTGTGATAATACATCCTTTGATGATATATCTTGATACTCCATGCAACTCGATTCTTCTTGAACATAGTCACTAACCTACTTCTTTTCTTTGTCTTCTTCTAGAACATAACTCCTTTCAATGATTAAACCAATCATTCTGGTTCTTCATGATTAAAATATTTAGATAATGAAAACCAAAAGTCATTTTCCTTTTCATCTAAGGATGTTTCCAAATATTTTTCATTATCTTCAATAACTGCCATCAAGAGAGTCGGTTCGTCGTCTTCATGCACCAAGCTTGACTCTTCTTGTGTTTGTTTTTCTTGAGGACAATTTCTTGCATAATGTCCAAACTCATGATAGTTAGAATTCCTTTGTCCACGTTTTTCAAAACGTTTTCCATGACTCGACTTGTCATGACGTGTGAACAAAAGTTTTTCTTGATTGTTCACCGGGCCTTCATTCATTAGATTGATAATTTCTTCAAAGGCTTTCAATCTTCCAATTATCTCATCTAGAGATGTTGTTTCTAGATTAACGAATTGTTCAACAGTTGCAACGATTTGAATAAACCTTTTCGGTACAGAACTTAAAAGTTTCCGTACTAAGGTTGGTTGATCAAACGTTGATCCAATACCACTTGCCCTCGTGACAATACTATTAAGCTTTGCGGTGAATGAATCGATAGTGTCTTCCTCATTCATTTTCAACATCTCAAACTCAGTTTTGAGTGTTTGAAGACATGCTTTCTGCACTCGATCCACACCGACATGTCTTATTTTAAGTGCATCCCAAATCTCCTTTGCACTTTCACAATTTGCAATTTGTGATATCATCTCTTCAGGTAGTCCTTGAAATAAATACGCAATTGCCGCCGTATCTTTCTTTTCATCAGGCTGCGTATTATCACTAGGTTCTATCATTTCCCATAGTCCATTTGCCCTAAGTATGTTTTTCATATGAATAGACCATACATGATAATTTGTTGTTTTCAACATAGGACATTTGAATTGGGAAAAAGAACTAACCTCTATGTATCACAATTGCATTTTTATCGTTTCCAGATGACGACTCTTCTGTCATCTTAACTTAGATTTTCTTCAAAAAATTTAATTTTTCGACAATTTCTAATTGGTTTTTCCTTTTAAACCAAACGTGACTCCGAAAGTTCAATCCAACTTTCAAACGGCAATCACTTACAATTCAAATCTTCCCTCTCTATAACTATAGCAAAATTATATTGTACTTCAATTTTATTTCTTATTGCACACTTGCACAACAGAACCTTGCTAACCAAAAGTCAAAATATCCACTATAATTGACTCTTTCTATAGTTTTTGACAAACCAAACAAAGAAAAGTCAGTCACGTTTTCTTTTGTTTTCAAACAAACAGCAACACTTTGCCTTTGTCTCTTTTACTCGCACAAAAAAAAACACGATCCACTTTGTTTGTGTCTATATTAAACGCAAACAAAACAGCCCCAAAAAGGCGCCAATTTTGCCACCCAAACTAAGAAGGAATATCCGATCAAACACGGATTATGGCATGAATCAATTAGAATCCGATCAAACACGGATTGATACTTTAATCGATTAAAAATCGATCATACACGGATCGATACGTTAATCGATTATAATTCGATCAAACACGAATTTCACTGATTTCCAAAATGATTCAAGCTTCAATATGTGGCTAATTGAGAACACACATTGTTCTCTGTTTCTTGAGTTAACCCAACACCAAAAATACCTTTTTGATGTCTACGATTAAATCCCTTTACTGCCTTCAAGTAAGCAAGCAACCAAAACACCAAGAAACACTTTTGTCTTGTGTTTTTATTTAAAAAAAAGAACAACCCAAATAATCCTTGATTTGCGATTGACAACAAAAAAGTCGTTTTATTTGTTTCTGAGATTTCGGTTAAACAAAGATCGGAACAACAATCAACGAGTTCTATCGTCATTGGCTTCTTCCTTAACGCAACAGACAACAAAATCACCCTTTTGTTTCTGTTCGTTTTCTACACAACAATAATATCAGAAACGATACTTGTTTCTGCCCCCTCAAATTCGTATTCAGACTCCAATTCGTCTTGAATGAAGCACTCGATCAATCCCTCTTGATCGTGCAACAATCAACCACCGATTGTGGTTTCATATCTCCAAATACATATGGTTGGTGCATGGAGTACATTGTGTATAGAATATGGGTGATATTATTGTGACATTATTCTCTCCCATATTATCGTTCTAGAATATTTCCTTCCCTCTTTTATCTCCTAGAATTATGCCTTGCATTGTGGCTCTTTGATGTTTATATAGAAGCTCTTTTCTTCTTTTGATATATCCGAAAATTACAATCAATAAAATAGAACCATAACAATTTTGTTAT
>BJCM01152140.1:0-15550 GCA_018326385.1 Flaveria bidentis | reverse complement strand
TTTTGCTTCCGAAGCCATTTTCCCTTCGGAAGAAAGAGTTTCTTTTGAAAGCAACCTTGCTTCGGAAACCAGCTTTCCCTTCTTCATCACTTGAACCGTTTAAAAAGGTCTAAATGTGAAACCTTCCCTGACTCCTTCTTTCCTAAAATTATTTGTATAATGTGTGCTTGCAGGATTGTAATAACAATATTTAGCCATGTGGTTTTGCAGACCACACATTATGCATGCAATGTTAGTCTTTTGGGAATGTGAGGGTTGTTGTTTCTTAGGCTTTTTCTCTTCATCAGCAACCTTTTCCTTCAACTTCTGATCCTTTGGTAGGACAAGTGTGCTGGTATTACACTCCTTTCCTGAATCAGAAGTACCTAACACTTGGAATCCAGTTGAGACAAAGACACCTTTCTGCTTTGGGTCAATCTTCAGCATGGACTCAGCCACTTTCTTGGCAGTTCTTCTAGCAGCTTTAGCTCTGCTTCTTCTAGCCTTAGTGGTTAGGATTTGATCCTCACAGGAGGAGATGGGTCCATCTACCTGTTCCTTCCCTGTGGTGGCCACTATTGTTGCTTCATCCTTCAACTCTAGTAAGGAAGGGTCAGCAGTTAGAACCTCTTGCTCCTTAGTACCACATCTAGGTTTTCTAATAGACTCATAAGAGTGTGGTGGAGAAATTTCATTATTTCCCAACCCTTTTTTTTGTTTTGATAACAAAGTTTGGAATGGGAGGATGATGCAAGAATACCTTGGAAGTTTTGCTCAGAAATAGCATGCTTCCTGGCCTAAGCCTCAACAGTGACAAGTTGGGCTTGAGCCTCAGACAATTTGGATATCATATCCTTGATTTGAGTCTAGTAGTTGGTGTGTTCATGTTTTAAAAGAGACACAGTTTTCTCTAACTCTTCAATTTTCTTTTGATAGTGAGATTCAGCTCTCTTAAAATCAAATTTTAAAATATTTAAAGACTCAATATCGGATCTGATTTCCATATTGTAATCCTGATAAAGTTTAACTTTAGCTATACAAATTGGAGTACAGAGATGTTCATATACATGGGCATCGTCTGTTCCGGCCATGAGAGCTTGAGCAGGAGCCACATCCTGTACCATGAAGCTCCAGTCAACTTCTTGAGCCATTGCAGCTGTTTCAGTTGAATTTTTAGTGGGCTTTGAGGTTGAGGGATGTGTGGAGGCATGTGGGGTTCCCGGATTGGTCTTGGTAGCCTTGCATTCCCTTGCAAAGTGACCGAGTTGGTTACAGTTGTAACACTTTGCTTTGGTCTTGTTAAACCCAAACTTGCTGGTAGTTGGGTTTTGAGGGAATATCCTTCTAGTTCTCTTAAAGAACTTCTTTGCTCTATAAGTTAAAAAAGTCATATGTTGGACAATGTCCACATACTCTACATCATCTGGATTAAAACACTCAAGATCATCAAAACCATATTGAAAATCACCGGAGTGTCCACTTCCTGAGACAAAGGCACAACTTTCCTGAAAGGAATTATGTTGAGCCTGTTGAGACCTTGGAGTCTCAGGAAAAATGATGTATGGTCCAGAAGAGCAGGATGGTTGCTGGTAGGTCAGGTAGTACTGAGGTTGTGAGGGAATTGAGCCTTCAATAACCATTAAATCGTTGCTAGCAGGAAGACTCATGGGTCTGCTTGTTTGGTGGCCTTTCTTACTCTCCATCTCTAGGAGATATCCATCAAGGATGCCGTAGAGTTCAGTCATAGTAAGAGTGTTCAAGTTTTATGTTCTCTTGATAGAGACACAGTAAAATGTCCACTTGTTTGGAAGAGCACTCATGAACTTTCTGGTAAGATTTCTATATTCGGAGTGATCTTCACAGACTGAAGATAAGAAATAAGATCCATGTACCTGAAGTACTGCTGGCTGAGGGTCTCTCTAGCAATATGAGTGAAGTTCTTGAACTGCTGCTTCAGTGAGTCCTTCTTAGAGTCTTGGAGTTTGTATACATCTAAGCAAGTGCATCAAACAATTCTTTGGCAATCTTACAATGCTCTAACCCCACCATAATGGAGTTCGGTATTGCAGTCATAAGAATGGTCATAGCATTACTATCGATGTCCATCTTCTTTTGGTCTTCGTCAGAATAATCTTCAACAGATTTTTCTATCATGGCACCGTTTCCACCAGGTGATGCCACCTTTGGCTTATACGGGCCATTGACAATGGAGTTCCACATTTTGTTGTCTTGGTATCTGATGAAGCCTTCCATTCTTCTGCTCCAAGACCTGAAATTTTCAGGAGTAATGATGGGAGCCTTTGTCATAGTTCCCATCTCTACTTTGGCTTTGTTAAGGGCCATTTTGAGTGAGTGAGTTGTAGGGAGGAGTGAAAAACAGGTTGATTTGGATGGTTAGATCACACAATCAAGAGCCTAAAAAGCTCTGATACCAATTGCAAGATCGGTTAAGGTCACTTAACACTTAGTTTTTCTCTCAAACTCACTTTGAACACCACTCGGATAAAGATAGGGTCAATAAGAGTTGATCACAATATAGTAAGTAATAAGAAACACAAGAAGTAATTTTCAAGGTACTTTTATAAATTGCCTCTCAACTCAAATATTACAAGACTCATACAAGAAGTGTGTAATGAGTTACAATGAGAACCTATATATAATACTACCTACCGCCAGATATACTTTGATACCAGCTGGGATTCTATAACTAAAGGCTATACTACAAGACTATAGTTTAAGGTATCTCAGATAAAGTCTTATCTGAGATATGGTAGTCAGGACATATCCCTGACTTACCTTTTGTCACCAACTAAAGTTAGTAACTTGTACTATCATAAAAGGTAAACAGTGGAATAAAGTATGGTCAACTGCATGGCTTTTTGAGAAAACGCCATACAGTATCAGAGGTCTACAGCAGAGTGTCAGAGACCATACTTGTGTCCACTGGTTCATAGAAGTGTCTTCCGAATGTTAAATGGCTTCGGAAGAACAAGTACTTCCGAAGCCACTTATACTTCAAAAGAGACTGCTTCTTCCAAGGCTTGAAAACTTCTTCTTTTCTTCATACTTCGGAAGTAGTCTTCTGATTGTTCTCTTAAGACTTGATCTTCAGAAGCATGCTCTTGACTTCGGAAGTAGAGTTCTGTCTTCGGAAGTTGATCTTTCACTTTGTCTGCGGATGAACTCTACAACCTTCGGAAGTTCCATGCTAAGCTTCGGAAGCCTTTGCATGTAGCACCAAAATTATCTAAGTCATTTGGTTTTGGTTGCACAAGCCTTCTTCTTGATCCAACAGGCACTATACAGGCGCATTGGCACTATTGGGGCGTATGAGCAATACTTAGTCGTTTCTGGGCAATTCTAGGCACATGGGCACTATGCAGGTGCATGAGTTCCTAGGCGCATGGGAATCCTGGGCTTCTGGACACTTAGAAAATTTCAACCTATTTTATAGGCGTATGAGTACAATTTAGGTGCATAAGGTTTTGGGCGCATGGGACACTTAGGCAGTTATTTTCTGTTGGGCGCATGGGCCACTATTTAGGCGCATGAGCATTCTAATTCATACTTAACATCATAAATCAGTCCCCAAACATCACCTATCATGTATTAAGCTTAAATCATAGATTCTAAGCCTTAGAAACACAACAATAACATCATCATACACATACATAGTCCAAAATCAAACCCCACCCGTAACATACACACATACACACATACGGGTAAAAAACCCAACTTTTACAAAAAGTTCATACATGCATTTCCAGCCCCAAAACAGTTTAAAACAAGTAAAAAGGGGATTCTAGAACTCACCTTTGTAGCCTCTTAGGTGTGACTTCTTTCAAACCCATTTGCAACTGAGTTCAACCGCCTAGAAACCCACCAAATACACACCCGAACACATACAAACATACACAAGCATATAACCGAGGCTAAGGCCAGTTAAGAACATCTTAAAATCGTGAATTCTTACCTTGAATTCGACTCCTGCACTTGTTCCTCAAAATACCCGAGAGTTTTTGCTCCTATTCGCTTTCTCTCTCTAGAAATATCCGAATGATATGAGCAAGAGAGGGTTATGGGCGGCAATGCCACCTTTATCACCAACTTTAGAAGACTTTTGTCCTTTTAACACTTTTTACCCCTCAACTTGGGTAAAATGGTGTTTTCTTTCATTTTCTTCACTTTATTCTTTCTTTAATAACTTTAAAAGAATAACGAGGTGTTACAATATCATACTCGGGAGCTCTTGATTTTGTAAGGTAGCACGCTTTTTTGTTTAAACATGAGTTATTACCATGTATGAGCAAGAATATGATATCTTGAACTCCCTTTCATTGTTAAATCGTTTGGTTGGAAATGTGGACGTGCTAGGAAGTCACCATACATGTCAAGGAAATAATGGTAGGGTTCTAAAAATTTATAGTGCATATTGTTATGGACTTTGGTGAACCAAGGGTTTCGAAAATAAGTGAAATGGTGTCTTGTGTGCTAGAATGCATTTTGTTGATATGCTAATGAAGTGTTTGCTAACGTGTTTTAGTTCATGATGCAATTTGTGTAGGAAGTGCCAAAAGACAAACTCGGTTAAATAGACTTAGCGGTTTGAGTTAAATAAGATCTTCATATAGAATATAGACACTTGGTTAAAATTGTTGGGGCGGTATATGTATTTTGTGTTTGAGAATTATAATGCAATGATGAATGAATTATATAAATATTATTAATTTTTGAATTAGTCCACTTTTTCATGGTCTTGATTGTAAAGTCTTCTATTGAAGTGTTTGGTATATTATGATACAAAGCTTGTGTCTGGTGGATGCATAGGGTTGAATTTAACTAATCATTAATTCCCATACTAATTTTTAAATTATATATGTAAAATATAACAAAGAAATTATTATTAGATAAATAATAAAAGGGTTATTTATATTTATTATATAAATATAATAGATAACAAATATGTTTAATAGATAAATATATGTATCATTAAATTAGGATTAAGTAAGTTTTGTATTTGATTAAAATTTGGTATCTAAGTTTGCAAGTCGGTACAAGTACTTAACTAAACTAATCAAAACTATATAAAAAATATTAAGTAGCTAAATCCTTACTTTGTCAAATACATTCGTCGTAGGCCAACCACCATCAGGCGCTGATCACTTTATCATCACCAGCCACCCGATCACCACCATCACACGCTGCCGTTTCTTACCAACGTTGGTCCCTATTTCATGTCTAAATCGATTGGATAGCTTCTTGCTTCAGGTTTCATTATTCATCTACTAGTAGGACTTTCATTGATATCATCGTGTTTGATATTTGAATAATTTATTAAATGTACAAACTTTAATTGTAGGACCGGTTAAGGGATGGTCATATAATAGTTTTCACAAAGAGAAGAGACTTATAATACTTACCAAATCAAATTGGGAATGACATTGGAGTATATGATGCTAAGAACATAAGTAAACAAGAGATAGAACAAAAGCAACAATAAGATAAGTATAGTTTTCAAAAATATTGTATATTGCTCTCAAGTTCTATTACAAGTGTTATAAAGCAGAAGATAAAATACAAGAACCTGGGATACTTTATACTACATCCTACAGCCGGATATACTTTGAAAGCCAGCTGGAAACACTAATCTAGACACAAGATCAATCTACAATCAAAAGGTAGATTGCCTTTTGTCTTGTGACTATGAAATTCCATAGCTCACATCCTAATCTATTACAAAAAGAATAAAAGGTACAAAGTAGAAAGTTGCAAACTCCAAACCATAATCTACAGTTTACAAATCAACACGATGCTAATCAATAACAACGATTGTTTTCATTTCTACAATCTATTGATAAGTAGTGATTGTATCATATTTCCCATCCATAGGTGGAGGGATACATCCTTTGAAAGCCCAATAAGTGTGTTAGACCCATCTAAAAAGATCATGCATGTCAATTTAAGTGATGATGTGTTAGTTGTTTTGTTTTGGCAATTTAACCAAGTATGAAAGGATGTGGTTGATATATAGTATGCAATGCGGATGAGTATTTTAATGAGTATGAATGAGTAATTCTTAGGTAAAGCGAACAAGTCCTCGTTCAATGCAGATAAAGACTTGTATGTGATACAGATGAAGTTAATTTCAACGCAGATAAGAAGATATTTATTTATGTCCAAATGTTGTCTGATGCGGATATAGAAAATAATCAATGCGGATGAACCTGCTAAGGCAATGCGACAGAACAAATAGTCAATGTGAAACCATTTTGTTTGTACTTATGACTAATAATTTTCTCTAATGTAAATAGAATGTCTCAGGGTATTTTTCATACTACATGTGATATGTCAGGTTTATAAATAAAAATTTATGAAGTAAGTGATGTAATCGTAACCCTAGCAACCACAACTTTATATTTTTGTAATAGGATCTGACTTATCTATATATAGTGAATTTATAGGTATGTTAATTATGTTCTTTATTATAATAATTGTTTTTTTTTTGTAATTTTTCCACAATAATTCAATAGAGATTTGAGCATATTCCAACCTAGATCACACCTAATCAAGTGGTATCAAAGACTCAATTCTTGTTCTTCAGATATGATTCAAAACAAAATTGAGAAGCAGTTAATCTACTAAAATCTCTGAAAATCTAAGATGTTCTTCACTTTTATTTTTAATCAATCAAGTCACAAATTGAACTTTTTTTATTCATATTCATTATGATTTGAAAGAGAACATTGTTCTATTGGTTTTTGACCAAGTAACATCAGTTTTGACTTATAAAACATTGAATTCAAGAGAGAAAGTGAGAAATGTCGCTTGAGATTAGCAAAGGCTTCTAATCGAAAGGTTTTACAACAAATTAGGGTGATATTGATTATTGATTCATAAGAACTTTTTTTATAAAATCTTGTATATATTTACAAGACACAAGATTTCTCAAAACTAAAGATGTGTCTATCTCTTCTTCCAGATTGTTACTAAGATATTAACGTTAGATACACTCATAGAGTTAATATTGTGGCATGATCTAAGTCACATTTAATCATTCTTTATCTGTAAAAGATTTAAAATTCAACATCAACAATGTGCTAGTGAATATAATTTATCATATCCAAATTGTTTTTATAATCAAGCATGAGTATATTTATTTAAGATTAACTATTCTAGTCTCATATGATGAATTACACATCAAGATCTTTTATTGTACACTAGTAATAGTTTGTTATCGGGTCACATATGGGACCATTAATACCTAGGGAGTCGTAAACATTTGGGCACCAAATCATTACTAGTCATGCTTAGGCATAGTACCCATTTCAGGGTCGTACCCATCAAATCAGGATATTTCTAATCATATTTTTTGAATTTTCATACCTAAACTTTAGCATTCAAGTAAATTAGTATTATAAACATAAATCCTAACCATTATACAAATTAAGCAATCATATTTAATTATAACATGTTAGATCTATGAACCATGAACGTGTGATGGATATCATCCTTAAAAATAGTGAAAAACATAATGAAAATGATAATCTAGAACTCACCTTTGTTGAACAATGAGAAAACCCTAGATCTTGAACTTTACGTGAGATCTAAGGAAAACCCACAAAGTTGCAAGCTTTAGTCATCTATTTACTTCCAAACATCTATACATGATTTCATGCATAGATTTAAGCTTTGGATCGTAAAAGATAATGGAAAGAACTCACCTTAGAAGTGCTCTATCTCTCTCTTTCTCTCTCTCTCTCTCTCTCTTTCTCTCTCTCTCTCTCTCTCTATTTCTCTCTCTCTCTCTCTCTCTCTACTTGTATCTCTCTCTAATAATTGACGCCTTCTTCCACTTTAAAAATCTTAAAAAGCAAGCAAGGGGCAAGTAGGGCTAGCATAACAGGTTAGACATAACATGATAAGACATGACAAATAAACACGATGATCTAACATGAATGAAACGAACACAAAATGATAACTTATAGTGTCATTTTTTCAAACACAAACACGAACCTATTGAAAAGCATGTTACACGAAATGACTTGTTTAGAAACCTGTTTAGGATCACATGTTATATCACATGTTTAGAAACCTGTTTAACAATTTGAGTACTAAGTCGAACAACGAACAGAAAGTTAGCAAATCTAAAATCTATACCAGATCAAACGATGGTGGTGATGGTGCTTTGTTAGTCAACTATGGTGGCGGTGGGATTCCACCGAGATGATGTCAGACAAAAGGAATGCGAAGGGATTAACGCCGATGAAGGATCTTGAGAAACTCGAGCGTCGGTGACGATCGTTTGTGGAATGGGGGAAAGGAACAAAGAAGGGAAGTGTCACACCCCCACTTTTAGCATACAACAGAAGCAACGGGAGTGCAACTAGACTAAATATCAAAAACAACATTGTTTACAAAAGAATATCAAAATCTAAATACATTGAAATTATAGTTAAATGCTTCATATTTTGGGATTCTAGAACTTGATACAACTGTTATGTAAGATCCTTCAAATTGTATACTAAACTTGTTATCTGTGGTTTCTTGTCCCTAAAAAGCATACAAAAAGTATCAACTAAAAATAGTTGATGAGTTCGCAGGTTTAATGAAAAGCAATGTCTAACACATATGATGTCAATTAAATAAGTTCAAAACCAACCCTGTACCCAGATATCCAATCCCCATCTAAAATGCAGTGAATCCCCGAATAACAACACTCAAACCATCAAATAATAAACATGTGTAGATAATATGCCGCATAGACACTACAGGCTCAACGGCGCTATACGTCTCGGTGTTTTTTACCTATACATAAGACACACTATGCGTGGGGGATTCCCCAAGTAGTACTACCCATACGATTCGTCGGTTCTATCTAGAATTAATGATTATGTAAAACGACAGTCGGTGCATAATAGCAAAAGAACGTCTTAAATAATTGCACATCATAGAAAAACGAATATGCTTTTCACCTCAAAAGTGAATAGCGAAAAGTTACCCAAGTTCTCATAAAAGTTTCTGAATATCACTGTTGGGAGCTCATAACTATGTGTAAGTTTTCGCCAAAGCAATCCTAATTATATCGCTATCGTTAGCCCTTAATAATATGTAATCTCTTCACATGTATGTTTGAGCTCTTAACATTAGTTTAGGTCAAGTGATCTTTTAATATTATACTTATGTTGTTGAATAATTTCATTGTTATTTATATAACTGCTTGGGTTGGGTTCCTCACGTTAATTATTGCATATGTATGAAGTATTAGACATATGAGTACATATATAATTGTTTACTTGTTAACGTATATATAGGTGGCTATTAGATCGTTGACATAAAGATATCTAACTATAAAATAATTAAGCTTACTTGACCTGATAACTTATTAGATTTAAGCCTCCATTAGTGTATGTACTTGTATATTATTAACCTTCAAATATACATTATAAGAAATATTATTTGTTTTGTATTCATGTACATACTTATTCATATATTTAGAATTTATTAAATTAGAATTATTTCAGATAATGAATTATAAATAAAAGTAATATTATTGATAATAATGTAAATAGTAACATAACTATATAATCATAATTATCATTAGCAATAACTATTATAATGTTAGTGAAATGGTATTAATAGTAGTATTAGTAATGGAATTAATATTAGACATAAGATTATTAGTTATAACGTAATGTTACAGATATATAAAATTATTAATATTGTGTTGTATAACGTGTTAACTGGCATTTATTTGTAAGTTTATATAATTCATGTTATTACTTTTTAAGGTTATCGTTTAAGCTTAAAATTACCGAATTGAATGTTAAATGAACCTGGATTTCTTAATGAGCCTTTATTGGGCCTCATGTGTTTGATTCGGGCTTTTGTTATAACGTTTAAAATACCTTTTAAGCATGACGAACATCCTGATTGTCACGGGAAGTGTCGAACAGCCTAAGTGGGTTGTGAGGGAAGTGGTGACATGGAGTTTGAAGTTAGTGTTTTGTTTAGATATTATGTATGTTTAATTATTTTTAAAATTATAATTATAAACAAGTGTCTTAACAGGTTTTAAAAGGTTAACATGTATCTAGCCTGTTTAGACATGAAATTTTCCATGTCTTATCAAGTTGATCTGCTTAAAATACGAAACTTGTTAAGATCATACACGAAACATATTAACTTTGTGTCATGTTATACTAAAAGGTTCCTAACAAAAATTGCCAGCCCTAGGGGGAGGCAGCTACCCCTATATATACTAGGAGAGGATTTAGAGTTAACACTCCCGCTTCTCTTTATCTTTAATGCTTTAGTGTAATTAACCCCAATTTTATTTCTTTTAATTTATTTCTTTTATTTCATTTCATTTAAATCCTCAAGTATTATAAATTATCAACATTTGGATAATCGAATCTACTTAAGTATCATATATATCTGGGGTTGTTTAACAGCCTCTTAATCAACCTCTTAATGGTTCAAATGTCTGAATGATTTAACAAATTTCAGTTGTGCATTATGATTAAAAAAAACACACACACACACACCCATCACTCCACAATTAAAATCGACTCAAACCGAAACCCAACATGCTCAAGTTTAAGCTTTGGACCAACTTATACAATACATAACATTGTTTCTCTACAACTTGTTAAGTTAAGACCTTTACTTTCTTTGGTTTCACAATCCCCCACCCGCCCACCGAGCAACCTGATATCAACGGATTTCAATCCGACCTGTCACCAAGCAGCCACATTTCAGCCGAACATTCTGCAGATCAAAACAATAAATGTAAATCACGTTACGTTACGCATCCTGCTAAGATATTATTGTGGGTTTGGTAGAGAGAAGATGATTTCAATCAAATTATAAAGGGAATGGATTCAATCAAATTAGTAGGGTCCATCCATGTAACATGATTTCAATCATCACTGTTCCCTATTTATTAACGGGCCGGGCCCTCATTTATTAACAGCGCTGGGCCAGACGCAGCCTAGGACCCATCCCCACAATGAAATAGACTAAACATCTGTTTCATGCTATAATTTGGGCAAAATTAAATCTAGAGAAATAAATGTGAAAAAAATATAAACAGATAAAGGGGCAGTTATTACTAGAATAACTTTGGTGGTGTCCTGGAAACAGCAAGAGCTTCAATGAGAAGAACTGATCCACCTACTGGAAACCCAAAAAGAGTGCCCCAACACACACGGATTATACAAACAAAGGTGTAAGTAACACATGATGTTACAACATAAGAGCACAAACCATTATGGATAAAATCAAACAAAGGTTTAGAACTATGTGCACAGGAAGGAATGTTCAAAGGAAATCAAATTATAAAGAAAGGAAAAATAAACACTTGATGGACATTTACATGTTACAAGAGAAGCCAAAACCCAGAGTTGGTTTGGATTTACGTGTTGTGAGATCTGTAATCAATGGACGCAATCGCGCTTTAGATATACAGATTCTGAATTCGATGAAAAACTAGTACTCTTTGAGCCCATATTTGAGCTTCATGCATCACCACTGTTTTCAGTATAAGCCTATCTGGAAACACACAAAAGCCATATGCAGTCAACAAAACTTTATGAGATATAGTTTTAAATATGACCTGTTTAGGATAATACAAAACCCGAATTGACCCATTCATAAATAACTGGTTCATATAATTACCATGCATATCACTTGGCAGAAGAAATACGGCGCAAAGAGGAAATCCAGCTGCTAGAAGGACCTGTTGTATTGTCTGCAGCATGATTAGGGTTTGTCGAGTCTGATGGTAAAGCTGGTTTTGTGGGGTATCTTTTTGGACCCCCAGATGAAGATGGTGGCATTTGTGAATGGCTCAAAGTCTAAAATAACAGCATTATTAACAATCAAGACAATATATTTAAGTAAATGATTACACTATATATATTGGTAACAGATGACTCACATTTCTTTCGGGAGGATTGTCAGGAGTCATTCTGTTAATTGGTGACTTCAATTGCATTCGGAGACCTGGACTCACAGCAGTGTTTGACTTCATACGGTCTGTTAATTCAGCTGAATAAGTAGCATTGTTGCTTCCTGCCATTGAAAAGGAAAAAAAACACAAGTTATTTGCTATGCTCTACAAACATATCCAGTATGTAAAGAAACCATTTATGTTGATAAGAATATCTATAACCTTGATGTTTTTCCATATCCTTCCGAATGGCTCCACTGCTGCTTTCTCCATGAACTGGCTGCAAGATATAGATAACGTGTTAATTAGAACAAAAGATGAGAACAATACACAATGCAAAAAAGCATAGTGAAATATATGGGTGTGCAAGAGAAAAGGACATAAACTCCAACAACACTAACCAATACATGTGGCTGAGTTCTACTCTTTTGGGACTGTTGATACTTGAGGATAGTCCAGTCGAAGATATAATCAAATTCAAATCCTATATAACAAATGTTACATAGGTGTTCTCCATTCGACCTTGCTCATACAATCTAAAAAAAGGAATTGTAGTTCAGTTTCACATACCTTCACGAGTGAACAATTCCCGGAATAGCCGTTTCAAGAATCCATAATCAGGTCGTTGATCGAATGTTAAAGAGTGACAGTAATGAAAATAAGATGCAAATTCTACTGGGTGTGACTTGCATAGAACCTTTCATGATAAGACGTAATCAGGATATTAAGAAATATTAATATCTAAACTCAATAAAATAAATGCATCATATGCATGTACCTCAATTGGGGTTGATAATTTCTTCTCACATATTTTGTCATACTTCTGCTTTTTTGTGGCAGCTTTAAGACCCTGCCATGGAAGACTATACAAAAACATTGTCAACAAAATACATTATAAAAACACTAAATATAGAACAACTACTAATCTACTTCTTTTAAACACTTATCCTGCACCATGCAGGAGTTGACACAAAACAAAGCTTAAGGAACTGCCATATTTAAAAAAATACAACACATTACAGGAAAATGTATACCTTCCCCTTAAAAAATATAGAAGTACGTATCCAAGAGACTCCAAGTCATCCCGTCGGCTTTGCTCTGCAACAGAGACACTTAAAGAGTAAATACAAATTCTCCAAGATACCATTTATCAGGGTGCTACCCCTTTGCTAAAAGTAAGGTAAAAAGAATTCTTACCAATCCCAAGATGAGTATTGCAACTTGCATAACGTGCAGTTCCAGTTAAATTTTTGTTCTCCCTACAAAGAGTGGTAACTAACTTGACAAAATGATTGTATACGTGCCATAGAGAACTAGTAAAACAAAAACTAAATTAAATAATGGTGGTTATGCCGCAAATCTAGAACACCTGTAAGGAATATGTCGGTGGGTTGTTGCATCACGATATCTTTTAGCAAGCCCAAAATCTATAATATAAACCTGGTGGATGAATAGAAGTCAAACATGATAAAGAAATTGAAAGGACATACAATAATCAAACTAGGCAAAGTGATTTTTTGATCAGTAATAGCACATTCGGGTTCTTATTATCACCTGATTTGCTTTTCGACCAAGACCCATGAGAAAATTATCAGGCTTAATATCCCGATGCAAGAACCCTTTAGAATGAACATATTCAATCCTTGTTATCTGCAGAATAGATTAGTCACTTAATCCATTGTAATGAAATATGGAAGTGGGTATTACAGTAGCAGTACATTTTACTCAAATGAAACATCAGATAACTGGCAGAAACTATAAGATATAAAATGAAAGAAAGCAAAATTTCACCTATAAGTACGTGTATAATAAAGAGGTACAGTGTTCAAATATGGTGTGTGCACATAGTTACCATTTGATCAGCCAACATCAAGACTGTCTTTAATTGAAATTTCCTCCCACAATAGACAAACAGGTCCTCAAGACTCGGTCCTAGCAAATCGAGTACTAAAATGTTATCCTCGCCATCCACACCGGACCATTTTATGGAAGGTATACCACCTACAAGTGGAAACAAACATTAGAAATTATATCTAAAAAGAAAATTCTCCTCAAAATTAAATAAAGAATAAACATATAAATCTGCATTGTGATACTGCTATCAAAGCATACATACTTCCTCCCTGAAGAATATTGTATAACTTGGCTTCATACAGAAGTTGTGGATGTTTTGTCCTATTGTTCTCCTGCAGAATCCAAAAACAACATCAGCTCCGAATTATAGATAAATCAGTTCAAAACATTGAATTCGGATTCAAACCCTTAAATCCCCATCCCTACAGATTGAGTGATCCAATGAATCGACACGGATTCAAACCCTTAAAACCAACCTACAAACCCTATAAGAACAATCTAACTAACCGAAAATATGAAATGAAAAGGTAATCGGAGCAATTCATCATAACCACTTACGATCTTGACAGCTACGATTTCAAACGTATCAACATGCGTCGCTGCAGACAAAACCTCAACTCTTTCAAGTTCAAATTTCGGCGTAAGATAGAGATTCATAAGCAAGATTAGAAAAAGTAAAACCTAGATGGATTTCACCGAAGGATCCACTTCCGATCTTACGGCCGAGCTTGTACTTTCCTCCTACAATCCTATCCATATATGAAGATGTGTTGTTTTCAGATCAAACACAACAGATTGACGATGATGAACACGAAGAACGAAACTGGAGTGGGTCTTCTTCGATATGTTGTTGAAGGAGATAAAAGATGAAAGAATTATTGGAGAGAAGAAAGGATTTTGTGTATGTATTTGTTTGTTTTTAATATTTTTTTTTGTCATCCAGAAACAGAAACTCAAGTCGTTGATGTTTTGATAGGTGTTTATTATTGAATTGTCCAACAAAAACTATGTTATTTGGATAGGGTTTTATGAATCTTATTCATATTTAATGTAGTTAATCCCTGCTCGTTGTGTCGGGTGTTTCTTCGTATATACTATTCCGCAGGCAAATCGTATTGATTAAGATTCGAAAGGAAATGTAGACAAAATATAAACGGGATCTTGGTTTATTATTAGGCATTTTAGGGTTTTATTGGATGTTGGGAGTTTCTGGTTTTAAGATTTATTACAAATATTCAATTCAATTACTTGATTTCTAATAAGGAGATCAGTTTTGTATCTGTGTTACTATGTGTGTTGTTTTAGTACTTCCCAGTGTGATATTTATATTTGCACTATCACCCTTTCATGTATGGTTACGTGATGCAATGGAAGGGATTAGTTTCGTAATTGTTGGAGCAACAAATTCGGATTCGGCAAAAGATCTCAATTTTTGATAGTACGGAGGAATTGGCCATTCTTGTGATCAACTTGATAAAGTATATGAGAAAATAAACTTGATCTTCTAGGTCCTTAGAACGCATCAGGCTAAGAAAAAATAAATAAATTTTAATACCAAACATGAGAGAAAGTAGAGATGAGAAACTAATTTCTATTGATTGATACCTTAAGGCTATAGCAATTGGGTTGGGCTATAAATTTTTAAATATTTGTAACACTTCTGTTGGATCAAGAAGAAGACTAATGCAACCAAAACTATGTCACTTAAGTTATTTTTTGGTGTTGCATGCAAAGGCTTCCGAAGCTTAACATGGAACTTCCGAAGGT
>BJCM01152136.1:0-10245 GCA_018326385.1 Flaveria bidentis | reverse complement strand
TATATATATATATATGTATAAGATATGGAAATTCACATAAACAACACCGAGGATCATGTACAAGTTGTTAAATCATACTAATTTTCATATATTCTAAGTGTTAAAAGTTTAGCCCATAAGGCTTACGAAAAACACTCCCAAACTCAAGAACATGGAATAACTCATAGTAGATCTAGAGGAATTCAAACTAAATTTGAGTGAAAATGGGGTGGATGTGTTAGATCCTTCTTTAAAGTGTGAAATCTTCAATCTTTTCCTTCAAAGCTCCAAAAAACTCTCGAGAAATGCTCAAAAACACCTAAGGGTTTGAAGAATGCTAGGGTTTGAAAAGAAAACATAAGTTATGATGGAAATGAGGTGTATTGGGGTTATAAACCCATTTTATGCCTGAAAATGGCCGTAGCTGAAGTGATATGACCATATTCAGCTACAAAAATGAATTATTTAGAGTTTAGCAACTTATATTGTCATATTCAGCTTCAATATGGTTATATCAGAAGCATTTTTCCTCCTAACTTCTTCAATTTTTTGGTTTTCTTCATAAAAATCATCGAGCTTCATCCAATAATGTAAGGCCCTGTTTTCGGGACGCTCATAGCTGGTCAACCATCGCACATAAAACATATATTTATATTAATAAAATTGCAGTGAAAAAAAATCTAAACAACTTTTTTCATTTCACTATAAATGCTTTTGCAAATTAATACAACATTCATTACAAAGCATAGTTTGTTCGCATTACAATGCAAAAACATTATACAAAAGATTGTCATCCAAAATGAGCCAAGTACCCGCCTCGTGCCATCCTCAGCAACCATTACCTGCCAACTGGAAACACATAAAACTCAGCGTTGCTGAGTGAGTTCTAGTTTCTAAAACAAAACATACATTAACTTTCGTTTTTAAAACCATTCTTTACTTTCGTACGTTTGTACACATAGATAATATCATTATTATCTTCATCATTCATTCACTAACTTTCGTTAATTCATCGTACATCATTACCATTCACTTTCATTCACTTTCATACATAACTTTCTTACTTATCTTTCGTACGTTCATTAGTTTCGATGACATGTACAGTACCCTGAACATTGTGAACGAAGATAGTTACTGGGCCTGAGGTCTTTCATAGACCTCAAACATTATGCACAAAGCTGACTCCAGTACATTGGGCAAGTACATTCACCACTTATCTTTTCTCTTTCATTCCGGACCAATGCCATATGTTATACCCCAAACATTGTGCACGAAACTAGTTACTTGGCCTGAGGTCTTTCATAGACCTCGAACATTGTGCACAAAGCTAACTCTAGTAACTGGGGCAAGCGGCAAGGATCCCATACAAATGGTCAATCACAAAGAATAGACCCGAGTGTGCATCTTTCTGGGGTAGCTAACCTGCACACAGTTGAGCTAACACCTTTCATTGGGTGTGAACCTCCATACATTGCTTGCAAGACTTTCTTACTTTCATTTGTTCATTAATGTATGCATTCTTTCATTATGTTCCTCTTTTCATTATCTTCCACTTTACGCTACATAATACTTTTCATTTCATTCATAAACATTCAACGTAAAGCCACGGGAGAATAAACATACATAATAAGGAACATAAATATGAACATACAAAACATCACCATACAAGGCACCATCATACATGACAAAGCATTCATCATACATACCATCATGCATAAGCATCAATCATACATCATCATCGATGACACATCATACATCGCCCATTACATCATCTATGACATCAAAAGTCAACTTACATAACCCCCGAGAACCTCCCAAGTCAAAGTCTATATTTTACATTTTCTCCAAAATCAAAAAAATATTCTAAGTCTTAAGGCACATGGGCACTATTTGGGCGCATGACCTTTTAGGTGCACGGGGAACACTTATGCACATGGGGAGCTTTTAGGCGCATGGGCACTATTGGGGCGCATGGGCATTATTGGGGTGCATGGGCAACACTTAGTCATTCTGGGCAAATTCTAGGCGCATGGGCACTATCCAGGCGCATGAGTGCCTAGGGGCATGGGAATCCTAGGTACATGAACACTTAGTAATTTCAGCCTATTTCTAGGTGAATGGGTACTGTTTGGCCCATGAGGTTTTGGGCGCATAGGAACACTTAGGCAGTTATTTCAGTTGGGAGCATGGGCCACTATTTAGGCGCATAGGCAGTCAAAATAACACTTAAACATCATAATTCAGTCCCCAATCATCATGTATCATGTTCTAAGCTTAAATCATACATTCTAAACCTTAGAAACATAATCATACACATACATTGCCCAAAATTTAATCCCACCCGCAACAAAAACACACACAAATATACGAGTATAAAACCCATTTTATAAAAAAGTTCATACATGTATTTCCAACCCCAAAACATTTTAAAACAAGCATAAAGGGGTCCTAGACCTCACCTTAGCAGCCTTTGGTTATGACTTCTTCAAAACCCGTTTGCAAATTGAGTTCAACTACCTAGAAACCCACCAAAAACACACCCGAACACACATAAACACACATAAGCATACAATCGAGGCTAAGGCCAGTCAAGAACATCAAAAAACTACGAATTCTTACCTTGAATTCAACCTTCTACTCTTGTTCCCCTTCAGACCGAAAGTTTTCAGCTCCTGCTTTCTCACTTTAAAGAAAATCCGAATGTTAAGTATGAATAGAGGGTGATGGGTGGCCATCAGCTTTATTTACCAACTTTTTAAAGTCCTTGTCCTTTTGACACTTTTAACCCCTCTACTTGGGTTATATTGTGTTT
The DNA here is from genome assembly GCA_018326385.1 of Flaveria bidentis. Taxonomy (NCBI): domain Eukaryota; kingdom Viridiplantae; phylum Streptophyta; class Magnoliopsida; order Asterales; family Asteraceae; genus Flaveria; species Flaveria bidentis. The sequence goes on along the minus strand of BJCM01152136.1, from coordinate 7,454 downwards.
TCTTTCTTTTCCTCCACTTTTATTCTTTCTTTTTCTTCCATAACTTTAAAAGAATAACCGGGTGTTACAAGTCCACCCCCTTATTTGGGTTTCGTCCCCGCAACCTGTTATTCCTCAAATAATCATGGGTAATGTTGTCTCATTTCCTCCTCCATCTCCACATAGACTCAGATCCCTTCCTGTGTGTTTCCACTGTAGGCGCACAAGAGGAACCACTTTATTCCTTAACCTCTTCTCTTTACGATCAATGATCTCCACTAGTTGCTCCACATAACTGAGCCGCTCATCTACCTCGATATCTTCCAAGGGTACAACCATATCCTCGTCTGCTAAGCACTTTCTCAGATGAGATACATGGAATGTTGGGTGAATTCTACTTAACTCATCGGGTAACTATAATCTATAGGCCACCTCTCCTACTCGAAGGTGAGACTTTCAACGTGACTCTATCACCCACCTGGAACTCAATCGGTCTACGTCTCTTGTCGGCATACGACTTCTACCTATCTTTAGCTGCCTTTATGAAGGCTTTGATCTTTTTGAGCTTCTTAGTCATAGCCTCGATCACCTCTATACTCCCCAACTCTTTCTGACCAATATCACACCAACAAATGGGTGTTCTGTATCTCCTACCGTATAGCATCTCATAAGGGGGCATACCAATGCTGGCATGATAATTGTTGTTATATGAGAACTCAGCTAATGGTAAATGGTCATCCTAACTGCCTCCAAAATCAATGACGCATGCCTGAAGCATATCTTCCAGCGTCTGATTCGTCCTTTCTGACTGACCATTCGTTTGAGGATGATAAGTCGTGCTAATATGTAACCTCGTCCCCTTCCCATTGTAGAATTTCTTCAAAAATTTAGATGTAAACCGGGTGTCATGATCAGACACAATAGACACCGGCACACCATGACGAGTTACAATCTCCTTGATGAAAATATCCGCAAACCTATTGGATGAATATGTCTCACGGATCGGTTGGAAGTAAGCACTCTTTGTCAAGCAATCAACTATCACCCATATAGCATCATACCCTCGCGCGGTATGTAGTAGCTTCGTAAGCAAATCTATGGTGATGTGCTCCCACTTCCACTATGGTATATCCAAAGGTTGGATCTTCCATACGGCTTCTGATGCTCGGCCTTCACTTGTAAACAAGTAAGACACTTACTCACATACTCCGCCACATCGCGTTTCATACCCGGCCACCAATAATCTTTCTTTATATCTTGGTACATCTTCGTAGCACCGGGATGACTGGAGTATCAAGTCTTATGAGCTTAGTCCATAATCTTCACACGTAGATCCCCAAAACGAGGAATCCACATCCGTCCGAACCAGGTCCCAACACCGAGTGTGTTTTCACCCAACTCCGCAACCAAACCTCTCATTCTTTCGGAGTTAAGATGATGTTCCTTCAATGCCTCATCTTGAAACTCCTTAACTTGCTTCATCACATCGGAGGTCATAATCAATTGATAAGCCTTCACCCGGATCGTCTCGGGTCTCTCCTTTCGGCTAAGGGCATCCGCCACCATGTTGGCTTTTCCCAGTTGGTAATGGATCTCGAATCATAATCTTTTATGAGCTTCAACCATCTCCTCTACCACATGTTCAAATCTTTCTGCTCGAAGAAGTACTTCAAGCTCTTGTGGTCGGTGATTATGGTGCACTTCTTTCGTATAGGTAGTGCCTCCAAATCGTTAATGCAAAGATCATAGCTGCTAGCTCCAAGTCATGAGTAGGATAATTGACCTCATGAACTTTTATCTGTCGGGATGCATAAGCTATAACCTTTCCTCTCTGCATCAATACACACCCAGCCGCGTGTAAGAAGCATCTGAGTAAACAACCAAATCTTTGCTTCCATCGGGTAACAACAGAACAGGAGCTTGAGTTAACCTCGCCTTTAATTATTCGAACAAATTCTCTTGAGCTTGACCCCATACGAACTTTACATCCTTACGGGTCAACTTAGTGAATGGAGAAGCTATCTTAGAGAAGTCTTAAATAAACCTTTTATAATATCCTGCTAGACCCAAGAAACTACGAATCTCGCATGGCGTCTTTGGTGACTTCCATTGTATCACCGCCTCCACCTTTGCCTGGTCCACCATAATCCCCTCAAGATTCACTACATGACCCAAAAACTGAATTCCGCGCAACCAGAATGCGCACTTGGAGAACTTGGCATACAATTCTCCCTCCTCAACGTCCCTAACACTTCTTGAATGTGACCCGCATGCTCCTCCTCGCTCTTCGAAAAAATCTAGAAATCATCAATAAACATGATCATTGATTTATCCAACATCGGCCGACGCACTCGATTTTTCAAGTCCATAAAAGCAGTTAGCGCGTTGGTTAAACCAAATGACATAACTAGAAACCCGTAGTGTCCATAACGCGTGCAAAAAGCTATTCTAGGAATATCCTGCTCCTTCACCTTCAACTGATGGTAGCCAGATTGAAGGTCTATCCTTGATAACTAACTGGCACCTTGGAGCTGATCAAATAGATCATCAGTTCTCGGTAAGGGGTACCTATTTTTTTACTGTCAGCTTATTCAGCTCGCGGTAGTCTATGCACATCCTCATACTACTGTCTTTCTTCTTCACAAATAAGACCGGAGCACCCCAAGGAGAGATACTTGGTCTGATGAACCCTTATCAAATAGCTCGTGCAATTGCTCCATCAACTCCTTCATCTCATTCGGAGCCAACCGATACGGCGCCTTAGCAATAGGTTGGGTACCCGATATCAAGTCGATTTGGAACTTGATCTCGCGATCAGGTAGCACTCTTGGTAAGTCTTTGGGAAAAATGTCCGGGAAATCACACAGAACCAGTACATCGGACAATTGTGATGTTGGCGTATCCACATCCTTTACGTAGGCCAAGTAGGCACTACATCCACGCCTCATGCACTTTCCCGCCATCGCCATTGAAATCATCTTTGGAATCGTAGTGACTCGATCACCATAAACTGTCACCAAACTCCTGTCAGGCACTATCAACCGAATCATCTTCTTGCGGCACACAATATTCGCCTCGTAGTCTGCTAACCAATCCATTCCTAGGACTACGACAAACCCGCCTAAGGTCATCACAAAGGGTCTAACATGAAACTTATGACCTTCTAGTTCTACGTCACAACCTTCTATCATCTTAGAGATCCTAGTAGACTTACCTATGGTTGTTTCTACATCGAAGGATGTATCTATGATCCTACTACAAACAAGAAATTTAGCACAGAAAGAAGCAAAAATAAAACTTTTACTAGCACCAGAATCAAATAACACAGAGGCTAAAGTTTAGTTTATTAGAAACGTACGTGACACAATATCAGGGTCCGTCCTAGCCTCCTTTTGCGTCATCGTGAATGCTCTGGCACTCGCCCTCTGCCCTTCTCCTATAGCCTTCTTCACTCACGAACCTTCAGCCCTCAGCTTCTTGCAGTCCCTACTCATTTGACCCTCCCCACCACAGTTAAAACACCTCCCTTCCTTTCATTCTCTCGCCATATGACCTGGATTCCAAAACTTTAAGCACACATTCAATCCCCACCTACACTATCCGGTGTGCTCCTTTCCACACTTACCACACCTACTCATCCCTGCACCTGATGTGACCACCCGTCGGTCATCCACCCGTGCACCTTTGTTGCTTAGAGTGTCCCTGCCACGTCCAACCCGTTTCCCATTCCAATTCCGGTCAGCTCCACTCCTCTTGCTGATATCAGCCACCACCACAGTCCGCTAATCATATAACCTCCCCTCCAAGTCAACTGCCGACGTAAACGTGCTTGGTCGGGCAACGATCATGTGCCTGCAGATATCCGCCGATAGTCCTTGGATATACCTCTTAATCTTTCGTGACAAAAGTGTCACTTGATCCGGCACCAGCCGTGCCATCTCATTGAACTTGGTGGTGTACTGCTGATGTGTCACTGTTCCCGCCTCCACCTACAGGAACTCCCTCTCCACTTTATCCATTTCCCTATGAGGACAGAACTCCTTGATCACTAGTTTCTTCAACTCTGGCCACCTCATTCTTCTAATAGCCCGGCTACCCTCAGCTTGGACAATATTGTCCCACAAAAACAGAGCCAAGTCCACAAACGAGTGGGTAGCAAACTTCACCTGCTGATCTTCCCGGCACTTGCTAATGTAGAGTTAAGCCTCCATCTCTCTCACCCATCAGTGAGCAGCAGTAGTAGTGCCATTACCATCGAAGTTAGGGGGCTTTCATCTTTGTAATGTCCCGTAGTTACAGTCTCATGCTGACACCTACACAGGCTCCTCCTCCTCCTCATCATCATCAAAGAGAACCGTCTCAGTCTCCGATTGCTCCCGTCCTCCCAAGGACCGGTTCCTCTCCCTTCTTTCTCCTTCCCAAACCACTTTCATCACCTCTATCAACACAGACGGAAGGATAATTTGCATAACCTAATGCACCTTTTCAATAATAGCCTCCTTCACTAAGGCTCTTAAGTTAGCACTCTCGTCCCCAGCCTCCGGACGAGGGGTCTCGGGTTCTTCATGAACCACCTTTTCAGCTCTAGACCTTCCTCTTGTGGCCTGCAGTTCAGCACCATGTCCACCATGACCTCCACCACGTGAAGCCTTCGTTGATCTACCACCGGCCATCCTCTAACGCACTATAAGATTCAAACACTAACACGGTCATTCAAGGGATTAGCTCAGTTTATGTCAAGTATACTAAATCCCTAATTATAATGGCCAATTGTGATTAGCCACTTACTTTACCCTTCATACCCCAAGCATTTCCTATCCTGAGTACATCAGTATCTAAATCTACTAAGAGCACATAGATCAAATCACATAACATGAGCATATAATGCTGGTTAAACATTAAAGAAAATACCAAATGACACGCAGCTACTTTGACTGGCATCTCTTCCCTTTCCGTCCCATTTTTTAGTTTAAGTTTAGGCTTCTTTTGAAAATTTACCCGTTTCACTTAAACTTTGGCTCTGATACCAACTTGTAATGCCCCGTTCCCAAGACGCTCACAGCTAGTCAACCATCACACATAAAACACATATTTACATTTATAAAACATTGCAGCTGAAACATCTAAACAACTTTTTCATTTCATTATAAATGCTTTTGTAAATTAATACAACATTCATTACAAAACATAATTTGTTCGCATAACAATGCAAAAACATTTACAAAAGAATGTCATCCAAAATGAGCCAAGTAGCCGCCCCGTGCCATCCTCAGAAACCATTACCTGCCAACTGAAAACACATAAAAGTCAGCATTGATAAGTGAGTTTTAGTTTTTAAAACAAAACATACTTAAACTTTCATTTTTAAAACCATTCTTTACTTTCGTACGTGATCACACATCATACGTACACATAGATAATCTCATTATTATCTTCATCATTCATTCATTAACTTTTGTTCATTCATTGTAAATCATTACCATTGACTTTCGTTCACTTTCATACATAACTTTCTTACTTATCTTTCTTATGTTCATAACTTTCGATGACATGTACAGTACCTCAAACATTGTGCACTAAGCTAGTTATTGGGCCTGAGGTCTTTCATAGACCTCGAACATTGTGCATGAAGCTAACTCCAGTACCTAGGGAAAGTACATTAACCACTTATCTTTTCTCTTTCATTCCGGACCAATGCCATATGATATACCCCGAACATTGTGCACGAAGGTGGTTACTGGGCCTGAGGTCTTTCATAGACCTCGAACATTGTGCATGAAGTTGACTCTAGTACCTGGGTCAAGCGGCAAGGATCCCATACATATGGTCAATCAAAAGGATTAGACCCTAGTGTGCATCATTCTAGGGTAGCTAACCCACACACGATTAATCTAACACCCTTCATTAGGTGTGAACCTCCATGCATTGCTCGCAGGACTTTCTTACTTTCATTCGTTCATTAATGCATGCATTCTTTCATTACGTTCCTCTTTTCATTATCTTCCACTTTACATTATATAATACTTTTCATTTTATTCATAAACATTCAACGTAAAGCCAGAGTAAAATAAACATACATAATAAGGAACATAAACATGAACATACAAAACATCACCATACAAGGCACGATCACACATGACATAACATTCATCATACATACCATCATGCATAAGCATCAATCATACATCATCATCCATGACACATCATACATCGCCCATCACATCATCTATGACATTAAAAATCAACTTACATAAGCCTCAAGAACCTCCCAAGTCAAATCCTACATTTTACGTTTACCCCAAATTTAGAAAAATATTCTAAGTCTTTAGGCGCATGGGCACTATTTGGGCGCATGATATTTCAGGCGCATGGGGAACACTTAGGCACATGTGGAGCTTTCAGGCGCATGGGCACTATTGGGGGGCATGGGCAACACTTAGTCATTCTGGGTATTTTCTAGGTGCATGGGCAATATGCAGGTGTATGAGTGTCTGGGCGCATGGGAATCCTGGACGCATGAACACTTACTAAATTTCAGCCTATTTCTAGGCGCTTGGGTACTGTTTGGGCGCATGAGGTTTTGGGTGCATAGGAACATTAAGCAGTTATTTCAATTGAGTGCATAGGCCACTATTTACGTGCATGGGCAGTCAAAATCACACTTAAACATCATAATTCAGTCCCCAATCATCATCTATCATGTTCTAAGCTTAAATAATACATTCTAAACCTTAGAAACATAATCATAACATCATCATACACACACATTGCCCAAAATCAAATCCCATCCGCAACACACACACACATACGGGTATAAAAATCATTTTATAAAAACGTTCATACATGCATTTCCAGCCCCAAAACAATTTAAAATAAGCATAAAGGGGGTTCTAGAACTCACCTTAGCAGCCTTTGGTTATGACTTATTCAAAACCCGTTTGCAAATTGAGTTCAACTGCTAGAAACCCACCAAAAACACACCCTAACATACAAAAACACACATAAGCATACAACCGAGGCTAAGGCCAGTCAAGAACATCATAAAACTATGAATTCGTACCTTGAACTTGACCTTCTACTCTTGTAACCCTTCAAACCAAGAGTTTTCAGCTCCTGCTTTCTCTCTTTAAAGAAAATCCAAATGTTGAGTGTGAAGAAAGGGTGATAAGCGGCCATCACCTTTATTCACCAACTTTTAAAGTCTTTTGTCCTTTTGACACTTTTAATCCTTCTACTTCGGTTTTATTGTGTTTTCTTTCTTTTCCTCTACTTTGTTCTTTCTTTTTCTTCCAAAACATTAAAAGAATAACTGGGTGTTACAAATAACTACAAAATTCAAACAAAACATAAATAAGTGTCTAAATTATAAATTTTGCAACAAAAATAGCTTAAAATGTAGAGAAACATATATAGTTATTCACATATCAATTGTTTTTATGTTCAAGCTCATTATGAGCTAAACTTTCATTATCATC
>BJCM01152121.1:0-27766 GCA_018326385.1 Flaveria bidentis | reverse complement strand
GCTGAGTGAGTTCTAGTCTTATAAAATAAAACATACTTTTCTTTCATGCGATCATACATCATACGTACACATAAATAATAGTTATATTATCTTCTTCATTCGTTCATTCATCTTATGTCTTTTCTTGGGCATCGGATATCTTCCGTACCAATACCATATGCTACACCCCGAACTATTTAGCTACTGGGCCGAAGTCAATAAATGAACAGCTGAGCGTATGCCGCAGTACTAGAGGTAAGCGGTAGAGGTTCCATATAAATGATCGATCACAAAGAAGGACCCCGATATCCAATACTTGCAAGACTTTCATTACTTTCCTCGTTTAATAATGCATGCATTCATCATGTTCCATTTTTCATTATCTTCCACTTTACGTTACATAATATTTCATTTCATTCATTATCATTCAACGTAAAGCCATAGGAAATATAATCATACACCATAACAAGGAACATAACATGCACAGGCATTAACATCATATAGGGCAACATCATACATACATAACATGCATAATCATGCAACATCATCATCATGCCCAACATACTCTCTAAGGTCACAACTGTCATCTTACTTGCTCTTACTGGAACCTTTATGTCAAAACTTACATCTGCCCTTTCTCCCGAAAGTCAGAAGTCAAACTACACTTTCCTCGGGTGCAACAGCCCTATACAGGTGTATGGACACCCTTCAGTCGCATGGCCTTCATACGACTGAGCATCATGCGAATGAATCAATGCGGATGAACACTCATGCGAATGAACTAATGCGGATGAACACTCATGCGAATGAACTAATGCGGATGAACACTCATGCGAATGAACTAATACGGATGAGCACCTATGCGACTGGACCTTCAAACGCATGACCTCCATGCGACTGGCCTTTCAATCGTGCGAATGGACCTTCAATCGTGCGAATGGACCCCAATCGTGCGAATGGACCCCAATCGCACCCTATTCGGCCGTATGGCCTCCATTCGGCCTCCAGTCGGTCGCCTAGCCCTAGCTGATGCAGAATACAGTTCATCTCGACTGCAGCCGAGGGTTTTCGGCCTCCAAACTCATCTAAACCCATTTTGAGCCCAAATCGACCATCCTAAACCTTAGGGATGCATACCACAACACCATTCAAGCACACACAAGCTCACAATCAAGACTCAAACGCATCATACGCAAACATACACATACACAAACGGGTCAAACATACACACACTCAAAAACCCGATTTCAGATGTGTGAGCCCCAAAATCGTTTGAAAACAAGTAAAAGAGGGATCCTAGAACTCACACAAACGACACCAAGAAATAGAGCTTCGGTTTGACTCGCTTCTCGACGATTTTGGTTACTTGAACCAACACTTTTCCAAAATTACACTAATAGAGTTAGTGGCTTGGATGAAACTGGAAAAATAAACTTAAAACTATTGGACCGTCAGTGTAATAAATAAACTATTGGACTGAAACCGTGATTTTCGTCAAACCCATTGATGAAAATAGTAATTTACTCATTTAAATATAATCATAAGACGATTACTGAATCAACTCACTTTCCTTGTTACATTGATTATCTTTTATGCGCCGAATGTTTTTTTATATCAAAACGTTCCATGATGTGGATGTAAACTCAAATTTTTACACAAGTGCGTGGTTACAATTTGAGTGTTTTAATCACGTGGTGGGGTATAACACTGTTCCCTTAAATATTTGCAGTTTTGCACACTATGTATGTGTACGCCTAAGAGACAATTTCAATTAAGCATCCGACTTGTTTTATCAAAAATAACAATGCATTGCAACCTTTATAAGCTTTTTAAAGATCCTAAAATAACTGTATTCTAAGTATTTATTTGTTATCGCATGAAAAGTTGCATCTCTTCTAAGTTTTTTACTTGCTTACTCTTTCATTAGTACTCTTTTACTTGCAAGTTAAACTTTAATAAAATTTGTATAAAAATTAATTAAAAAGAATAAGTATTCTCCATAATAAATATGACAGGTATGTTAGAAAGTTCAGTAACATCCATATCAATTCAATTCATGCAAACCCTATCAGCATACCTTTCCAAACAAAACACTACACATCTTATAAATCTACATATTCTCGAACCCCATAATTAATACCAAGTGGTGCCATCAAGCCATTGTCGAAGGGCACGACCGATCAAAGTCCATCAACGTCGGAGCCAAGACAACCTGGCAAGTTAAAATCGTGGGGCGAGAAAGATAAAGAAAGCTTGAATTTGTGTTGTTTCATGTTTTTTGATGGTACTACTACTATACCATGCTTTGACAATTAAAAACAAAAGAACTACTAATAATACGCTTAAGGTTAGAAACCCTACGATGATGTGACTTTTTCAAATAAGCCGAGTCTGTTGTCAGATAATCTTGATTTGTAAGCTGATTTCTTATACTCGAACCAAGTGAACTCCTTGTACAAGCTGTCTTCTTCTCCTTGCATGAGTGAGGGCAATGGTGCTATTTTCTCACTCAATGGAGGTCCACCAAAGTATATCATCGACACCCTACTCTTTTTACCGTTTGCCACCACCCTGTGCCTCACACTCTTGAATCTTCCATTGGTCATCACCTATGTATCCAAAGATATATTTTTATAATCGAAGTCTCTATATATAAACATTTTATTAAATAATCCTCATCTCAAATATACAACTTTTATGGGCACGATTCAAATTAATATGTACATGGAAAAATATTTTTTTTAAAAAAAATGCTAATTAGTTTAAATATCCGGGCTGAATAGAAATACTAAATTACCAATTATTAAATAATATTTTAAAATTATGAAATAGGTTTTTGATATAAGATATTATTAAAATTACGTACTGTTAATTTATCTTAAGTAACAAAACAATGGCAGTTTTAAAATTTTGTCTTAAGAAAGTTTTTGTTTACATTTTTTTAACATTTCATTTTTTTATTGTTTATAAAGATGTTATTTTTTTAAAAGTTCTTTGTATTAAAAAAAAACTTCATATTTCATAATATTTTGTTTTAAAAAAATTACATTTTAATAAAAAAAACATGTTTCTAATTATTAAGAACTCTGTTTTGTAATTTAAAAATGATATAAATAATATCATCGATATTTAATATTATTATTAAATTATTAACTTGTTATGTTAATGATATGTAACAAAATGAATATTAGAATATGACATATGAACAAATATTTTATTATATTAGAAAAAATTCTACCTCATATTAATAAGGATGAAATTCTAGATTAAAATAATTTTCTTTTCTAACTTATTACTTTTAACAGCAAAACATGAAAATTTTGTATCAAGTATGCAAGCATAAGATAAGTGAATGCTCTTGATAAATACTTTTATATCCACGTCTCATCATAAACATCTTGATATGTACAACCCTGACACGCTAATTAAGAAAATAAAACACGAACGACTAATCAATCAAGAAAGTTATCTAGAACAAGCAAAAAACAGTGTAATGTATTATGATAACACACGAATTATAAAATCATTTTTAATGTAAGTTATCGAACTAGAATAACTTTACTACTTGTGAAACTCAACGTATAATATTGTTTTTTAGAAATATGATTATGACCTTAGAAAAAGGAAGTTACTTGTTGAACTCGAGAAAAAGATTGATTTTGACCAAGGAAGCAGGCACCACAATACGATAGTGATGCAGAATCTACACATATCCATTTGATATATTTTTTCGTTTTCTATATATTAGGTTAAAAATCAAAACCAAAGCCTAAACACACATTTGAGAATCATGTATTTTACACTTGCAAAATTTTTAATGGGATAGATGATAACAAACTTCTGGTATTGTTTTAATGAAGCGACTAATACTTAAATTTACCAGTGAATATATACAATGTTATGTCTTATAAAATTATCATATATCTATTATATAGGAAATACACTTATTATCTTTTGGTTAGGAAATAAACTATATTATTATCATGATGTTCTTTTAAATACAAGTGAATAACACTTCTTTCTAACAATAAAAATACTTCGATTTTAATTTTGTTCTAATGTTATGGAAATTTCACATAAATAGCTGAAGTATTTTCAGAGTTAGATGATATAAAAGGAAGATATATGAGCTTTGGTTCCTATTCGGTGCATTTTTGAAGTTTACTTAAATGAATAATTATTATATAACTTTTTATATTATTTTAAAAATAAATAGTAATCAAGTTTTATATTTATCTTACTTATATCATCAAATGTTATGGTTTTTATTATTTAAAAAAATATAGTATTAGAATAATATTAAACGTCCAATCATTTTTGTTTTTAGAAAAAGAAAAACTAACATCGGTCAAAACATGGTTATTAGAGCATATGGAATGAAACCCGAGAAGGTGATAGAAACACCACCCTCCAGTTCCGGTGGCCGGAACCACCGATTTGCAAAATATTCACCGGTAATCACCGGTTAAATTTGTAGGTTGTGAATTGTACCATATACCCTACAACCATAAAAAAAATGTACAGAAAACGAAAGAAAATAAGACGACACCCTCCAAGCCAGAATTTTTTTTAAGAAAAGTAAACGATGGAAGAAAATATAAACAAAATGAGTCCCCCTCTGTTATAATAATCATAATGTTTCAATTTTTACAATGCAAACTTGCAAAGTACCTGTAAAGAGTCCCCAACATTGACGAAGAAAGATTGAGAATCAGGAGGAACAGACACCCATCTTCCATCTCTCAACAAAATCTCCAGCCCACAGGCGTTGTTCGATCGCAAAACCGATATGACTTGGGGGTCCGTATGCTCCCCAAACCCCACCAATCTCCGGCCACTTTCTTCAAACTCCGGCACCGGAGGGTAGTGATTCAGCCGGAAAACAGAGTCACTCTGTTCATCCCTCAACAGCTTACTGAACACATCTCTAGGCTGCAATTCCATCTCATCAGCCAACAATTCCATTATCTCACACGCCATTTTCTTCACCGATTTCACATAATCATCAACAACCCCACCCCTGCAACAAAAAGATTGTATTCACAATCACATCATTAGAAACATAGTGTAAGAAAAACAGAGTTTGAAAACAAAACAGAGTATTTACCGTAAGTTTTCGGGGTAATTTGATTCGGGTTTTGTGTTGAGGAGAAGGTATTCGACCCAACCCACATCGCCATTTCGGCCAATGCTTCTGTTCCCGTAGCCAAACGGGTCGGGTGGACCCGATTTTTGTTTGATGGAAAGAGGGGAATTAAAGAACTTTACGGCTTCTGATTCGAGTTTATTGATGAATTTTGAAGGGACTCCATGATTGATGACTTTAAAGAATCCGAAATCTTGGCATGCTTTGACGAGGTGGTGTTTTGATTCGGGTTTCGAGAGGTCAATTTGAGGGATATCGGGGATGATTATCGGGTTTGTGTTTGGTTTTGATGGTTTCACGAAGAACTGTTCCATTGGAGGATTTGACAGAACCACCATGATTAAAGGTTGAAGAAGATTGAATCTTTGAGAGCAGAATGATTTGGGTGTTTTTGAAATTGGAAAATGATTTCAAGAAGATGAAGAAACGATGCAGAATGAAATGAGAAGAGGGTTTGTAAAGCAATATATACACACAGGTTGTGGTTATTGCGGGATTAGGGGTGTAAACCGAGTAATCCCACTAAATCGCTAATTACTCGAGATTGACTCGTACTCGAGATTTACTCATTAAAAACTCTTGAATTAAGCTGAACTTACAAAAACTCAAACTCATGTTATGACTCATTTATTAAACAAGTTGAGCTTTATTTTAATTAGCTCTATTGTGATTCATTTATACCACTATTAGAAAATGTTTTAAGAGAAAGAAATTAAACTATCAATCTTTTTAACCTGAGATTATATTACAGAAATAAATTTGTTAGAGCAACATTTTAGACATGGACATTTTGTTAAGTTTTTCTCTTACGCTTTTTTAAATATTTATAACTTTTATATACATCATACTTTTTTTTTTCTAAAAATTACTCTGTAAAAACTAGCATTTTACCTTTAAAACGATTACAATATCGTTATATAAAAAAATAAAAGAAATTTACGTTATTTAGCTCATAGATTTTTGCTCGTCATTGTGCTATTGTTGCAGTTTATTGTATTTTTTGTGTGTTATTGTGTTTTTTAATATTATTGTGTTTCTTAATATTATTGTGTTTTCTAAAATGATAAAACCTTAAAAATATAACGGTAAAATAACATTGTTATATACTTATAATATATAAAGGGCGATGATAAAATAACAACTAATTAGTTTAATACATTAATAATAACTAATTAGTTTAATACATTAAAAACAATAATAAAATAACATAAAATGATGTAAAAGTAAAACAAAATAATAAATGTGTCGTTGTGTTTTTTTGTTTATAATTATGTTTTCCTAAGCAATATAAGTTTAGTATACAAATAGGTGAAATAATATTATTGTGTAATTGTAAAACACAATGATAAAGTAACAATAAATTTACATAAATAAAAAATAGTATGAAATAATATAAAACATAAAGCATAACCATGGATGCATATAATAGTGAAAAATCATGACATAATGATATGATATTTGAAAGAATAACACGATATATTTGACACAATAATAAAAATACTCACCTTTAAAAACAATAAAACGACTAATGTCAATGTCAAAATCCTCATGTGTTTTTTAAATTAAATATAGTTTTGTTATATATAACCATATCCTAACAATATAACTAGAAATAAAAACATATAAAAAATCAGAACATTTATAAAAATAAAACTGGCCTATGATCATTTGGAGTGTCATTCCAAGTTTCTCCCTATAGACTTGGGTTCGAATCTTGCAAACGACATATTTGATTTGTTGTAATTCAGGTGGCCAGCCGGTTTCATCCTAGGATAGTTGACATCATTTTCGAACGTTAAACTAATGATGGAAGGTTAGATTTCCATACGAGCCGTTTAAAAAAAAACTATCTAATTTAAAAGCAAGCATGTGCACATGAAATATATGTGGGTATGCACGAACCATGTATATGTGTATGAAAGCATATATTTGTATGAGAGTTAAATGGTATTTAAACATCTATCTTAATTTATTCTTGAAGGGGTTTCACTTCTATATAATGAAGTCACGTTAATGATTCCTAAACTCGGTGAGTAAATTAAACAGGTTGTGGTTCAACATGGTTTCAAACTGCTAGTTTGTTGTGAAGCGGTTTAGCACTTTAGCACATAATGCATGTTTGTTAAACAACCATTAAGCTTCTTAAAACACTTTTATGAATATCTTTCAGGTTTCTCCAAAGGTCAAGAAGGTTAGCTTATTATATTAATTAATTAACATTGTAGAAGAAACACTGACAAAGAGAAAAACAACACAATTTTCTATTCCATTCTCATATGAGTTTAGAAATGATCAAAATATCATGAAACTTGGAGTTTTAGTGCTGAAATAAGCATCCAACATCTTTTTCGTGAAGCTGACGACATGATAAGTATGATTGAGAACATATAAGTTAACCCCATAACGCGTATTTAATGAGTTTGTTATAAACATGAAGACAAATATGACGTAAAGGTATCTCATTATGGAAACAAGAAGTTATTGTGATTCTCTTATCCACAAACCCTATTAATACACACGTTGATATTCAACATTGAGTTTCTAGTGGTTAGCTAGTGTGACCCCTAATCGTTGGTTTATTCTTTGTTTACTCATTGACACGGTTGAAGCGCCGTATATGGACATTCTTGTTGATAAACATATCGTTTGAGCATATAATCGCATACATTTATAGGCCGGGTATAAAGACGAGGTTAGATGTCATTTGTGACAAGGATGAACTCACTTCCATCTTTTCAAACAACAAAATAATTACTTTTGCTTACCATAACGATAAGGTAATGTTACTCTTTTTTAAATGTGTGAATGCATTATGTCTCGGACACATGCAATGTCCATGTAACATGTGTGTTGATGCCCTGATCCATGTTACAATATATTGTCTTATAGTTTGATTCGAACTTTACATAAGTAACGGTGAGAATTTTTTTTTAAATCAACATTGGTCCGAATGACGGAAATTATCATAATCAATGAGTTTTTTGGGCTTAGGAAAGGTAGGATCAATTATCATTTAATCTCTACGTATATGTGATGAGGTATCCTAATAAATGGTTTTGTTAAAGATAATCATGGTTTAGTATAAAGCCATGAAGTCATTATCAATTTGGTTTCACGTTCAGTTTCAAAAAAAATCGGATGGCCATATTTTTAAACCATATCGCATAATTTGGCTTACGGTTTATACTTGAGTCCAGTTATACAAACCAAACCTTACAATATAACTTTGATACGATGTTTTTTTAACTCCGCCTTTAATTATTCTAAATTGAACAATACCTGCGATTTGTTTCTGCTTACAAATTCGATACAATAATAGTTTGTAACAATTTCAAAACTTTATTTTGGCTATAAAAGCCAAAAAAAACTAATACTGGTTTCGTTTGGTTCAATGATAATAACTAGTAATTTTCTTTTCGTATACAACCAATGTTTTCAGAACCGGATCGGACGTCGAACCGGACGTTTTACTGGTTTGGTGGTCGGACCGGTTGGATCGGATTTAACTATATTTTAATTATATTTATATATGTAATTAAATATAAGTAATTTATATATGATTTACATATATATTTTATAGTTATATATAAAACTTAACTATATTTGTATATCTGATGTACTAATTTATGGTTTAACACCCTGTTTTTACCCATTAAAATCAAAAAAAGAAAAATCAAAAACAGGTTCGAATCGGTCCGGTTTTCCCGGTCCGACCAGTCAAAAACGAGTCGATGCGAACCGGACTGGCCATCGGACCGATCCCCGGTTGAACCGGTCGGACCGGCCAGTCCGATCCGGTCGCGAAATCATTGTATACAACAACTAAAATTGTTACTAACAACTACTAAAATTGGTTGAGTTATATATATATTAATTATCAATTTTTTATAGGTTGTGAAACATGTTATGAGTTGTATTCAACTTATGTCTTATTCTTTTTAATTTTATTTTTTTCATTTTAACCTGACACTTTTACATCTTTTACAATTTGATCCAAATATTTTTTTCTTTGAACTTTGGTCCTTATACTTTTTATATTTTAAAATTTTCCGTTTTACATTGCGGTCTACATTTTGCGAGTTAACATGTTGTAGTGTGCATGTGTAGTTCAACGTTTTATGCTTACTTTTTCTTCATGTTTAATGATACAGTCGCAACGCGCTGGTCCAAATCAACTTAGTTGTTTTATATGTTTTACGTTTCGTCTTACGGTGATGTGTCCTTGGTTGAGTTGGTTTTACGTTTCGGTTGGTGGTCGCTAACGGTGTTGTGTTTTTTGTGTTACTTAACTT
This sequence comes from Flaveria bidentis, assembly GCA_018326385.1. Classification (NCBI taxonomy): domain Eukaryota; kingdom Viridiplantae; phylum Streptophyta; class Magnoliopsida; order Asterales; family Asteraceae; genus Flaveria; species Flaveria bidentis. The sequence goes on along the minus strand of BJCM01152121.1, from coordinate 18,349 downwards.
GGTTTTACACCCCCAACAACATAAGAGGCTTAATCTAGTTTAATTTAATTTCTTGTTATAAAGAACAACTCGAACATTTATATATTTCTACTCTTAAATCACATAAAATCTTAATTTAACACGTATTACAATTTACATATTTCTACACTTAGAAGTACGTAAAGGGCAATGATATGACTTAAATAATAAATAGCGGAGTTGAAAGTTTGTTGTTGTGGGCAAATTGAGTATGGGAGATCATAAATGCGACAAGTGGCAAAGGAGGATTGAAAGCAACGTTGTAAGAGACTAATAATAGGAGGCCACGTGGTGGGCATCTTTTAACACGTGATGCCGTACATTCTCTTAGGCGATAGATAGTGCATCATAAATTCAACTCTCAGTAATTTTGGGCATGACTATTATTTTTCACTTTCACTTCTCCCTTCCAAATCAAAAATGATATTTACGAATCAAAACTTGCAAAGTGTACATTTATGTTAAGAATTATATTTTATTAATACATCGATGGTGGTTTTACAATCGAACAAAACATTATTGTAATCTTTTTATGTTTTTTGGATTTGTTTTTTTCTAGAATAGCTTTTTTAAATCATGTATGAAATCACTTACGGATTGAAGTGTGTTTTTCAAGTATGCATATTCTTTAATCGGATGAAACAAACTAATTTCTAAAGAATGAGATGTATGTTTTGTGATAATTCACATGAATGTCCACGTAAAACCGAATGAATGGACTCTATTAATAGTTACTACGAGATACTTGTCTATTAACAACAACTAGTTAGCGTTGATATGTTACTATCGATTGCCCAAGTTACTATGTATAATATTAGTTAATGTATTAGTCACTATCTAAGGACAAATTTGCTACTAACCGTAGTTTCTATTGATGATTTGCATATACATATTATTGGTTTAGCAACTTTGGGTTGCATTGGTAGTTTTATTATATGTTTTAAAGGTTGTATATGTTTTTGTTTAATTTTTTATTTCTTTTATTTTTTAATTTAAATCCAATATATTTACGTCTTTTATAATTTAACTCATACAATTTTTCACTTTTAGTTTTGGTGGCATATTCTTTTCTTCTTTTACAAATTTTTTTGTATACATTTCGCTCTAAATTTGAAGAGATAATATGCCATAACATGATTTAACGTTGTTACGCCTATTTTTTCTTATTTAATATTCTGGTTACATCGTCCGGATCCTAGATCAACTTAGCTATTGTTTTTAAAGTTTTACGTTTCACAAGCGTGGTTTAGTGTTTTTACATCTACTTTCCGTTCAGTTTTATTTTTTTCGTTTTTATTTTTTTAATACGAATTTTTATGATGTTGGCGGTCGCTGATGGTGACGTGACATTGATACTATTTGGCATGATTTTACGCCCCCGTCGCAAAACGGGAGAGGAGGGTGGGATGTTTAATGCTAGTTTACTTTAATAATCAAATCAGTGTAATTTTTATTATCCTTGAAGATCATATACATTTCCAATGAAGTATCTATAAAGCAAAATAAACTTTTTTCGTACAAAGCGAGGCTCTACCCCTTGAACACATTGGAAGCTGCCCCAAACTTTGTAACGAGGCATTACCCCGTAAAACCAAACCATTTCAAAGAATTTTATAAAGAGATAACTATATTCACGGATAAATTTATACATATAAGCAACGTACTAAGATAATTGATTTAACAATAAAGAGATAAAATTATTGTATCGAGTTGACTTATCTTACATAGTTAAATGAAACCGATGAATAAAACCAAACCATTTCAAAGAATTTTTTAGCAATGTAGTTTTTTTATATTTAATTGACATTTTATTATTTTAAATTAAACTATACTTATGATTGATTTTGCTTAACAATATAGTACAAGTCCGTTTTTTAAGTTATAATAGTTGTAATAGCATAACTTATTTATTTGGTTGTATGTATGCATTTTTTTTGTAAAGTTCCTATAAGCTCAAATCGTAAAACTCAATCGGAACCAAACCATCACGGTAGAGGGAACACGTTAAGCAGCTAATGTCTCAGGTTCGTACAGTTGGGTCGGAACATCACCGCGTTCCCTTTGGGTAAGCCAATTGGATTCATGAACGAGTATGTAAAAACATAAAAAAGAAGCTGTTGATATTTTGCTTTTTAAAACATTAAACAAGTGTATACTATCCTATTCTTATACTATAATTTACCTTGTTATTTCAATTTTCTCACACAAACAACTAAACATTATGTATTCTTCTACTTGTATTTCTACTACTCAAACCTAAATAGATTCAAGTAAAAAGAAAAAAAGCTACCTCAATTCAAAAACCAATCACACCAAAATAATATCTTTACTAGTGATGCCCAAAGTTAGATAAAATAGAGTTTATGCAAATACTATCGCCGCCTTTATGTCACATTAGAGAAAGTAGGATATCACGTGTTAAGAGAATGGCGACCACGTGGCTTCCTTACGTTCGTCCCTTAAAACGTAACTCTCAATCCACACTTGCCACTTGTTGTATTCATGACTTCTCACACGCCAACTTGCCTCACTCTTTTCACTTTATTTTCGCACGCCAATGGCTTTAATTTTCAATATCAAAATAATATTCACTCACCAAAACATTGATAAATAATATACAACTACTATGAATGAATAATAGTGTAGTTTTTCAAAAAGAAATTTGTTCTCTATAAGTTTCCACGTGTAAGTTTACGGTATAGACAAGAAATATCAAGACCTCCCCCATCCACAATCAAAATATGGTCAAATAAGAAGAGGCAATTTTGTTTCTCACCAAAGACTGGATAATTGTATTGTGTTACGTAAGCTTGACACATGTCTTAATCTGATTCGTTTGTTATATTTTCTTAGAAATAAAACCTATCGTCTAAAATTCTAAAGTTAACTTATTAAAAGTTAAAGTTAACAAAGATTGTATTTCATTTTCTCTATATATATCGTATAATATTAATATATTTTCATATCCACATGTAATTCACTTATCTCAAATCCCTTTTATTTTTATGTTCTCTACCATGGATCAATCATTTTTTTTCTCAATGAATAATTACATGTGCAAATGGCTTTGTCTTCTTAATTAAATATATATTTTATGAAAGTGTTTTGTATTTAAAATAAACAACTTATTCATTTCAAAGTTTGAGTTATGAATAAAAAATAGATTGGGTTGAGTTGTAATTATGTTTGGTTGGGTTATGTAGGTAAAAGATAAACAAGTTAGTTTTTTCATAAAAGGTTGTATTGTGTTGGGTTGTGAAAGTATTAATTATATGTGAAATATTTTGATTAATGATAAGGATAACAGTCGAACCAGAATCATATGAAAATTTTTGAAACATGAGATGTCTAAAATGAGTATAGGGTCGGGTAAATGGGAATGAAGCAAGATATTAGATTACTTATTATTATTTTCATGGGTTTGAGATTATATATATACCCACTACCCTAACGAATTACCGAATTAAACATACTCGTTTACCTAATTATATATAGCTGATTTTTTTGTTTATTTTAATGGTATTATATTTCATCTTAATTATTTTAACTATAGATATTATCACCAAATTCATTAACTTCATTTTTCCTCCCAATCGGTTATTCTTCGAATCTTCTAATCTTCTAATCTTTTAATCTTATAATCTCCTATTAGGGTAACTATATATGAAAACCAAGAAACTTATGAAAAAATTTAAAAATTAACAATTATAAAATGATGATTATAGACTTTAAAATATTAATATAGCGTCATTTTAGGATGATACAAGTATAGTTTATTAAAATGAAATTTCTTCTTTACCATTTTTTACGAGTACGTTCACAATATAGACAAGATATTTCATGACCTTCCTCCCTCGACAATCAAATCATGGGTCAACCAGTACAATCAATTTAAACAAAAATGAAATGGCACTTTTTTTTCTCACGAAAGGTTGGACAATTGTATTGTGTTACGTGATCTTGACACATGTCTTATGATTCGTTTGATATTTTTCTAAAAGTAAAACTTATAATCTAAAATTCTAACGTTAACATATTAAAAGTTAAAGTTAACGAAGTTTGTAATTTCTTTTTAAATATTGTATGATATTATCAACTTCTAATTCATTTACCTCAAATCTCTTTCGTTTTTGTGTTTCTACCATGGATCATTCATTTTTTCTTGATGAATATGTGCAACTTGCCTAAACTTTTTAATTAAATATATTTAATATAAGTATTTTGTATTTTTATATATAAAATAAATATTTATTCTTTTCTAAATATGAATTCTGAATAAAAAATTGGATTGTGTTGAGTTTTAATTATATTTGGCTGGGTTACGTGGGTAAAAGAGAAATAAGTTAGTTTTTTTTTAATAAAAGATTGTATTGTGTTGGGTTGTGAATGTATTAATTATATGTGAAATATCTCGATTAATGATAAGGACAACAGTTGAACTTAAATCAAATAAAAATATTTGAAACCTAAGACATCTAAGACGAATCTAGGGTCGGGTAAGGGGGAATGAAACGGAATATGAGATTACTTATTATTATTTTCATGGGTTTGAGATTATATAATATACCCACTATCCGAACAAATTACCTGATTAAACGTACTCATTTACCTAATTATATATAACTAATTTTTTGTTAATTTTAATGGTATTATATTTCATTTAGTTATTTTAACTAAATATATTATCACCAAATTTGTTAACTTCATTTTTCCTCCCAATCTATTATTCTGACAATTTAACTTTTGATTATGAATCGAATCCTAACCACGTTTGAAAAGAGTCAGCGAGACAATGACAAATATATTTAGCCTGAGAGTGACAATGACAAAGAGATTGGAATAAAATATTGAAGATATACCTAACAACTACACCCAAGGGGTATATTTTATAAAACTAGCACCTATAATCGAATAACCATAGGCATGGCTAACTAACGGGCGTTTCCGGATACCAGATGAGTAAATATCTGATACATAACCGACAAGTTTTGAATTAAGTGTGGGACATGATTTTTTTAATCGGATATGGGGTAAAATTACACATAACTGTCCTAAAACCCAACTCATTGCCATCACTAGTTTTTTTTAATAATTATTTGGATCACTAACAGATCACTAGCCCACTCGATCATCTATATTGCTCGAGTAAAGAACTGGTTTAAGCCAAACTTGTTCATAATCCGATCAAAACTGGCAGTTTGTATACAGGTTTGTATCCAGGTTTGTATCCGGCACCAAAAACCGGTTTGTAAACCAGTTTCAATTAAAAAACGGTTAAACCGGTATTAAACCCCGTTATTTTAAATAAAAACGATTTGAGCGTTTGAGGATTCTTGATAAAAATCCGCTTTTACATATTAGAAAAAACCGGTTCGATTTAAAATCCAAACCAACTTGACAAAAAAAACGGTTTTGAACACATTTAATCTTGGTGCTTTAGAGTGAGACATTTTCAAAGGGAAGCTAATAAATTTGTAGTTTCCCATTAGTCTGAAGCCTAAGGAAACCCACAGGCCAACTTAAAACATCTTTTTTGTCATAGATAAAATGAGAACCTAAGATATTTTTATTTTAATAAAGTCTTGAGTGCATCATATTAATCATTTGGGTTAAGGTAGCGTTTAGTACTCAGGAATGAGGGGCGGAATAAAATAAGTCATTGAGAGTGAATGAATAAATACATGTTTGGTTGGTAAAGTTAATTGAATGAACCATTACATAGTTGATTAAATTCTCTAAGTTCATTCGATCCATCCTCATCTTCTTCTTTTTTTCATTACATATTCTTCCATCATTAACCCCCAACCCCCCCCCCTCACCCCCCACAACACCCCCCCCCCGCCACTAAGATCATTTGTCACCGGCAACCACCACCACCGGCCACCACTGTTGCCACCAACCGTCGGCCACCGTTCTCCCCACCAACCGCCGCCCACCACCGTCCCACCAACCACCGACCATTGTAGTCGCGACCGACCACCATTGGCCATCCGTGGCGCCACCCACTACCTGCCACTAGTTGTGCCTCCAACCACAGACCACCAGCGGTGCCACCGGGAACAACTGTCGCCGTCAAAACCCACTGCCAGCAACCGTCTTTGTCACAAAACACTGTCGGGAACCACCACTGCCGGAAATCACCGCCCACCACTGAAGCCCACCGCCGGCCACCCCTCCCCTAACCCACCAGAAATCACCGCCGACCACCCCCGCCGCCGAAGCTCCTCTCCGGCCACGCCACCAAAGCCGGTCACCATTGTCGCCGGAATCCTCCATCGGCCACCACCCCCCATCACCAGCATAACTACATTTGACATTTACTTGTTTCATTTTTTATAGTAATGACTTATTTATTCCTAAAGGGTAACCAAACAAGACACTGTAATGTAATAATTTATTTTATTATCTCATCAATTCTAATTCATTCCATTCTTTTGTCTATTCTATTATCTCCTTTCAAAGAGATCCTAAGGGGGCGTTTGATTGGAAGGAATGGAATTGAATGGAATTAAGAAACTAGTATAATTTTTAAGTAAAATTATGTTTGAGTGGGTAATGAAATGTAAAACTAAGGGAATGTTTCACCTTAAAATTTCCTTAGTTGTGGGATTTCAAAATCCTTCCACCTAGAGAGGGAATTTGAAATCCCACAACTAAGGGAATTTAAGGTGAAACATTATCTTGGTTTTACATTTCATTACACACTCAAACATAATTTTACTTGAAAATTATATTAGTTTCTTAATTTCATTCCATTTCTTTCAACCAAACGCCCCCTAAGTATCATTTTTAATTACAATCACCGGTTAATTAGAATCATTCTACTTTACATAAAGAATTCTCTCAAGACACTATCACACCAATAAAAGTAAAGCTTTAATCATTACACCATAAGTTTGGTTGAAAGTGTTTTACACTAAGAAACTACAATAACACAATAACTCATTAAATTATGTATATTTTTCGCGAATAATATCATGCTATAAATATTGAAATGTTAGACAAGTATAATTAACAAACATTAAATCACTAAGATATTCATACATATGTTTAAATTAAACCAACCATTATTCCTTGAGCAAAGCATCAAGCCCCTATAAAAGTATTAATTTACGAATTATTAGTTTCTATAAAAATATAAATTTAAAATCCTGCGCAACACCCATTTGAGTACTTATGACCTATGTGTAACACTTGGTTTTAAGGGGTGTTAAAATATCTCATTCTGTGACTACACATAATGTGCATCCTTTAAAACTAATAGTAGATCATTTCATCAAGTTTTTATATTTCTATTGTACCACCTTTCCACGTCTATATAGTAAGCACTAATAATAATATTAGTAAAAGTTTAAAGCGGACCTAAAATTTGAGTGGTTGTCACAAGAGGTGGCCTATGCTTGGTTTTATTAACTTACATTAAGGCCCCTAAAAAGGTAAATTGAAATCCCTCAAGTTTAACACATCTATAATTTAAAAAATTATGTTTCAATAATTTAAGTTATTACTTAAAGTAAATTATAAATTTTGTCTTTTAAAAATTATTAAAATTATAGATTTTATCTTTAAATATTGATAATTATACTGAATGTCTTTTATTTAAAAAAAAATACATTATGCGTCCTTTATACTAACTGAAGTTAATTTTTCTATTAAGTTTTTAGTATATGAATTTTTTGCCCTTTTTATAAAAAGGACAAAATATTTAATTTATGCTTTTATCTTTTATTTTTTTTATTTTATTACTTGTTCTTTTTTTTTTCTTATCAATTTAAGTTTATCTTAAATATTATTAATTAATTTAATTATTTTATATAAAATATACTTCTATTTATAGATTTAAAATTTATTATAATTTGTGAATCCTGTGATCGCAATCATGAATTATCAGCGTTGGTTGAAATCAAGTCAACGTTTGCGGAATCAACGTTGGCTTGGTTTAATTGTTTGTATTAAATTTCAATATCAATAAAGATTCAAGAACACAATGAATGAAACACAATTAATAATCAGACAAATATTAAATTCAAATGTATTTCACTAAAACATGTTAATGATTACAAACAAAACAATGAACGAATGATATTGAATTTTGTGTTTGATGATGTGATGGCTGCTAGGGTTTGGTTGTGTGATTTGATGTGATGTTTTTCTGTCGTGAAACCGTCTCCTTGATTTGAAACCTAGGATCCATATTTATAAACAATAGTGTTTCTGTTAAGGAAACACCGGATCTCTTGGGATTTGAAATTGATTCAGTTAAGGAAACACCAGATCTCTTAGGATTCACATAACTGTCTTGTTGACTTGTCGACTTGTTGACTTGTAACACTATTATATATATACAAGTGTTTGGATTCTACAGGAATAATGTCTTCCATAGGTAATTGTTCTTCCACAGGAAACTTGTTGTTCAGCAGGAACTTGTTCTTCCGCAGGAGTCTTCACTTGGAACTCTCACTTCACTCCAGTTAATTTTTCATCCACAAATGATCTTTAGATGTTTGTTACTTGTAAGAAACATATCTACGGAAGAACAAAATGTTCATCCGTAGATGTTTCTCACACTTGGTCAATTTTCAGAAATTTACCAATTATAATGTTTTACCTGCAAACATACATAAATCAACACACATATATATGGGTTAACCTATACATTTAGTGCATACACAATAATGAATTACAAACATTCATTACAATTATTAATTCAAGTAATAAGCCTATACAAAATGGACTAGATCTACTAATCCTAGACCTAACAATATTCCCCCTTTGGCTTAAATACTTGTAATCATCTCTTCAAAACTGAAAGCTCATTTAATCTTGAAATCATTTTCTTGTTGAAATAAGATATTGCATCCTTTTTGTTGGATCAAGAAGAATCAAGAAGAAGGCTGGTGCAACCAAAACCAAATCACTTAGACAATTTTGGTGCTACTTACAAAGGCTTCCGAAGCCATGTGTGGAACTTCCGAAGGTTGTAGAGTTCTTCCGAAGACAATGTGAAAGATCAACTTCCGAAGACAAACTCTACTTCCGAAGTCAAAGAACTTACTTCCAAAGATCAAGTCTTAGTAGATGAATTCAGAATACTGCTTCCGAAGTATGAAGAAAGAAGAAGTACTCAAGCCTCGGAAGAAGTAGCCTCTTCCGAAGTATAAGTGGCTTCAGAAGTACTTGTTTTTCCGAAGCCATTTAACCTTCGGAAGACACTGCTTTGAACCAGTGAACATAAGTATGGTCTCTGACACTCCGCTACAGACCTCTGATACTACATGGCGTTTTCTCAAAGAGCCATGTAGTTGACCTACTTTATTCCACTATTCACCTTTTATGATAGTACAAGTTACCAACTTTAGTTGGTGACAAAAGGAAAGTCAGGGACATGTCCTGACTACCATATCTCAGATAAGACTTTATCTGAGATACCTTAAACTATAGTCTTGTAGTATAGGCTTTAGTTATAGGATCCCAGCTGGTATCAAAGTATATCCGGCTGTAGGTAGTATTATATATAGTTTCTCATTGTAACTCATAACATATGCTTGTAAGAGTCTTGTAATATTTGAGTTGAGAAGCAATATATGCTAGTACCTTGAAATTATCTCTTTGTGTTTGTTCATTACTTATTAGATTGTTATCAACTCTTATTGACTCTATCTTCATCCGAGTGTTGTTCAAGTGAGTTTGAGAGAAAAACAAAGTGTTAGTGACATAAATCGATCCTGAACTTTTGATCATCGTATTTGTACTTGATCTCCATTCTGCATATCCTTTGAAGAGTCTCAAAATTCAGTCCCAATACATCTTCTTCTGTTATGAGAGTTTTCACAACACATTAATTATTGACAATTTCCAACTCATCTTCTTCTGAAATTCTCAGTTCTGATATATCTTCAATGTTGGCTACCTTCAGCATCCCAACATTATACCTTCTTCTCTTGTTTGCTTTAGCATGCAACTTATCCACCACTTGTATCAAATGAATGTATAAGCATAAATCGTTATATGCTATTTTATCAGTCAGCTTTAGAAAGAATTTATCATGTAAGAATGATGTGTAGCTTGGGTGGAGCAGTTTGATTTCTACTGGGTCAAAGATTCTTATCTTGTCACCTTTCTTTCAATCAGCATTCCTCACTAGCACCATTTATTTTGTTTTCTTAACATATCCCCACCCAGTTACGGGAATAGTGTATTGATTTCCTATATGACTTTGATGGCTGCTGTTTTCCTGTTAGTATAACAAACTCTCCTTATGAATTCATCATCAACTAATGTGGAGGAGTTGGTGCTTAATCTTTTCTTCCTTTCTAATATTCTTCTGTGCTCATCATCCCCTCTTTTTGCTTCTTTAATCACATCATCTTTGAATTTTGTCATTAACTTTCCCACCAACATAGAGAAATCTCTTCCCCTTGAGTGAATTGGATAGTTAGACATTATTAGACTTTGCAAATCTTTGATGCCTAACTCATGAAGGTTCAACAATGTTTCTGCATCATGGAAGTATTGGATTCTTTCAGATGTTCTTTTGATAATCGCACAATCCCAGTCTAGATCATATTTCCAGGCCATAATCCTATTTTCTTCCACAGAACTGGGAGTTGTGATGTGATCATACATTCTATCAACGTTGATTTTTGTTTAGTAATTTCTCTAACAGTTATGCCTAGAGGCCACACTTTACTAGGAATAATTGCCCTAGTCTCTCTTATTAGCTCATCTTTGTCTTTGTGTTGATCTTTGGATTCAACACTTACAGGATCAGCTGAAAGTTTGCTTTGTTGCTCATAGGATGGATTTGGAGCTTTAGTTCTGAACCTTACTCCTGTGTCAAGCTCAACTAGCATAACATGTTCTATCATTCTTCTCAGCTCACCAATATTTCTTCCTTTAAGCTCATGTGCCTTGTAATTATGACCCTGTAGCCAACATACCATATTGTACTTGCTAACTTTTGTTGTATCACAGTGGCCAAGATCTTTCTTGATTTTCTGAATAGATTGAAAAGTATTGAATGCTTCATAGTCATAATCTGGAATTATAAATCTGGAAAGCTCAAACTCTTTCAGTATGTTCTTCGTGTCAGCCATATTCATCCTTTCAACCATGTCATATGGGAATCCATGGTTGATAAGGGTCATAAACATAGTTGATTCAGACCTTTCTTCCATTATGTCTTTTGTTTTCAAAAGATTATCATCCTTTAAGTCTTCTTGTTCTTTGTTAGGCACCTCTTTAGTCAGTTCTTTCCATTCAACATCACTCTCAGCTTCATCAAGAGTAGCTTGCTTTGATGTTGAGACATTCATAGAAGGAATATGCTCTAAAGATGTATGCCTTGACCTTTTAGGAGAATCTTCAACATTGATTACTTGTTTCTTTGTGGAACCCAAATACTTCATCTTCCTTGAGTATAGAATCAGTGGCTTGGAAGATTCAGTAGGTTCCTTTTGTTGGTTTGATTCAAGAGCATATATTTTCAGTTTCAGCTGACCAATCTCTTCTTCTTTTCTTCTCAACATAGCTGATTGATCATAAAGAGACTCATTCATTTGATCAATCTTCAGCCTTAGCTTCTCATTTTCATTCTTCTCTTTCTCTACTGATTCTTTGAGATCAAAATCTTGTTGAAGTAGGGCATCAATCACTTCATTATTACATTGGGCATCTTCTCTTAAGCTTTTGATCCTTGCTTCTAGCTGCATCAGCATATCATCCTTTTCTGCTATTATCCCTTTTAGTTCTTTAATCCTTTGCTTTCTGTAGTTTGACTTCACTACAAGCTTGTTGTATTCAGCCACCAGATAGCTCTTACTTACTGGGATGTCATTGTCACTAAGATCATTTTCATGGTAAGCAGTTACTTCCTCGTATTTTTCTTCTTCACTCCTTTCTTCTTGTTGTCAGCAATCCCATCTTTAAGATCTTCAGTATGAGCAGCCACACTTGCTGAGCTCGAGCATTCTTCGTTTGATTGATCATGCTTATCATGATGAGGTTGTGATTCAAGATTCATGTTGTGCACTAATGGCCCTGTTTGATTGGAGGCAACTGGTTCTTCAAAGTTGGAGAGTGACAAAGGGATGGTGCTTGCTTGAGAGATCAACTCAGTCTCACTAGAGTGAACTAAGTTTACAGACTGAGTTACATAATGGGTTCAGTATGTACATTCTCAGATACTTGATGTGAAACTGGAGATATGGGATGTGTGTCTTGAGTGGATGAGGGAGATTGTTGAGAGTGAACAGAGTGAATGGGTGAAATAGGCTCAATGTTTTTACTTGTAGGAGAAGGGGGTTGTGGAGATTGAAGTTGATGGTGAATGGGTGATAGATCTGGTGAGTGTGTGGCTTGTACAGAGTTGGTTGGAGAGTCCTCCTATTGATCTTCCCACACAAGCTCTTGGGAATGTTTGCAGTAGCATCAACCACATGAGCAAACATGGACATGTCTCCTCCTTCATACCTTCCACTGATCTTGTTCAAGACAGACCTACCCAAATGAGCTTGCACCTACACATCTCCATCTCTTTCTATTCCAGGCAATTCACCATTGATTATCAGTTGGAGGAACCTTGGGAACATGAACATTTTGTCATCCTTTTGCACTTTGATGTGGTCACATAGACAATTAAAGATGTACTTTCAGTAGTTGTATGTTCTTCCTTCAAAGATGGCAATGATCCCTGATGATATGTGCCTTGAGAATCCATCGAGCCCATACTTCATATTGGATATGCACTTAAGATAAGTATGGCATAGGAATCTGTATGGATTGCATAATCTTCCTTTCTTTATCTCCCTTTTTGCAAAATCACCATGATACCCCATCAGCAAAAAGACTTTCTCTATGTATGCATTCTCGAATACATCAGGATGACCAACTTCGTGTTCTCCTAACTCAAGATTCGACCTTATGGTCTGCTCAGTTATCCTCAATCTTTGGTTCTTGACTTCTGCCACGATAACTTTGCCATCTTCTTCTATGTGAGCAGAGTTCCAGAAATCAGTGATGTGCGATTGATGAATCACGAGTTCTGCTGACAAGGCATAAAACAGCCTGGATCTTCTTAGATATCGAATGATATCTTGACACCCTTCTAAAGCATGGTGATCTGAGTTTAAGAAAGCACACAAATTGTGTTCTTTAGCAAATCGATTGTCCATCTGTTCATAAGAGAAAAGAAGATTTCATTAGACTTAGATTGTTGAAATGAGAATACGAATAGTTGTGAGTCTAGACAAAGATCAAACGGTTCACTATTGAACATAACAACATGTTTTACCTTGAACACAGTGATCTGAGAGCAGAAATATTTGTTTGATGTTTTGATTTTGTAATTTTTGAATGTTATAGAAGGGGGAAAAGTTTGTTGAGTAAGTTTTTCTAGGTCTGAAAAGTGAGTAATGAATATTAAAGTCAAAGAACATCATTTATACTATCTCAGACACATTAATTTTATTTATTTAATAACGTGGGACCCTTAGCAATTTAACTTCTCCGCAGTTCTCAGTTCATCCGCACATTATCTACGGATACCATATATCATCTACGGATGACTTAAAAACTTCTGTTGATTAAGTATAACATAAATTTTCATAGATTACCAAACTATGAAATTAGATTATACTTTATGAACTTTGCTCATCCGTAGTTTACCGATTTACGGATAGACAATTAATAAGACTTTCACTGTAGAATCTGATGTTGCGTAAAAAGCACACTGTGGCTTCTACTGATGCTTAAAATGGGAACTGTAGCTTCTGCTGATGCTTAAAACGCATAGAAAGCACACTGTGGCTTCTGCTGATCCTTAAAACGGGCACTGTAGCTTCTGCTGATGCTTAAAACGCATTGTAGCTTCTGCTGATACTTAAAAAGTACTATGAAAACCTTATTTATTGTATGGTCCAAGGCTACTGCTTAGAACCATTTATTGCTTTTGGACCTTGTTGACTTTGTATAAAAGAAAATTGTGCACAAGAAGGTTTAAATTTAAAAAAAACTTCATGTATCCAAAAGAAAAGATGGTGCTCAGGTTTGAATTCCTTCAAATTGATAATGAAATAGACAGATATGTTAATGATGGATTAAGTTTTCTTCATGAATTCTACTCCCCCTAAATTTGTGATTAATGACAGAATGCATTTATCATAAATTACTAAGAATGTTATCATGAAGAACATTTGCAGTGTGTTAATGCACAAGCATATATATACACATGTAATAGGATCATACTATAATACTAAGCCTCTTCCTGATGAGTTATTTTGTTGAAATGATACCTGAACTTAGTTCTGATTGCAAGTATATTGTACACTTAAATCCATACAAGAGTTAACGTATTAACTAGGCATGCTTGTTTATCATGTTTTCATATTGATTAGGAAATAACTGTTATGGGCTTCATATTCAATTTATGAAGATTTTGTCCTCCCTTTGCGAGTCAAATCATCACTTTTTCACACTTAATAACTATGTACTTTAAGTTATAAGTTCTATCTTGAGATGCATTGGACATCTCATTAATGCATTGATGTAAAAGCTCTAGATTAATATACAATTGATCTCATAAGATTCTTTTGAGAGCTTAGATATGATCATCATCAGGTCACGAGGTCTTTACTCACATAAAACAAAGATGCCTTTAACCCAGGTGTTTGTTTACACAAAACAGAGGGATGATGAGGATCATGATCTTTTCACCATTTGGTTACTGATATACAGCATGGTGATCATACACCCAGTCTTTGTTTACACAAAACAGAGGGAGTATGAATTGCAAAGATAGATATTATAAAGTGTTGGTACATAGTGTGCTTAGATGAGTGATTTGATCACATCAGAATAAGACTCACTTTGTATCCTCAAAATGAAGTTTTCCACAAACAATCACTTTGCATTATGTTTGGCATACACTTAGTGTAGTTTCCACTCAAGATGAGCCTACTCACATATCAAGAAACTAGCTCAGATTTAATGATATTTAAGAATTCAGGAATAAACAAAGATATAGTGTACTATCATTTCCCTAGCATATGTCATGCAGAAGCTTCATTACATCCTTTGGAAGATACTTCAAAAGTTTCTTTCGAAGGTAAATTGCTTTCCTTTTTTTGTTCAGATTAATTAATCTAAGTTAATCATGCCTAGAGACTCAATTAGAAAATTAAATCTGACTGAATCAAAAGCTTTAGTGAATAAATCAACAAGTTGATTTGTGGTATCCACTTGAATAAATCAAAAGCTTTAGAGACTCAATTGCTTTCCTTTATCAAGCTTGTATACCCTATGTGGATAATGAGGATCTTCAAAACCAGGGGTTGTGATACATAAACTTGTTCATCAATTTTCCCATAAAAGAATGCACACTTGACATCCATTTGATACACAGTGAACTTCTTATATGATGCATAAGCTAAGAACACTCTTATGGCTTCAATTCTTGCAACTGGTACAAAAACTTCATCATAGTCTATTCCCTCTTCTTGTGTTTATCCTTGAGCAATCAACATTGGTTTATTTCTTACAATAATTCCTCTATCATCCAGTTTGCTTTTGTAAAGCCATCTTGTTCCAATAGGATGTTGGCCTTCAAGTAAGTCAATTAGAGACCACACTTTTTACTTTCTAAATTGTTGAAGCTCTTCTTGCATAGCTTCAATCCAGCTATTGTCCTTTAAAGCAGCAGTGATGTTTGGAGGAACCACTTGTGAAAGAAAACAACTGAAGAGACAACGGTTGACAGTACCATTTTGGCTTTTTGTAGTTCTCTTTATAAGATCTCCAATGATGTTGTTAACTGGATGAGTCTTATGGATTCTTATTGATGGAGTTGATTCAACTGGAATAGACGATTCCAGGTTAGTCATATCCATTGTTGCAGACTGATCCAAACCAGGTTGAGAGTTTAGGAAGTAGTCAAAATGTTCAACATGTGGTGTTGAATGATCTTTACTAGCTTGATTATTAGCAGCATCACGAGTGTCTTCTGCAGGAGTTGTAGGGGCTTCTCCACAATCAGTTTGCACTTTCGTAAGAGTTACAGGAACTTCTTTGGAAGCATTTAGCACTTCCGTAGGAGTTGTAGGAACTTCTCTGGAAGCATTTAGCTCTTCCGTAAGAGTTACAGGAACTTCTCTGGATGATAAGTAATGACTTGAACCAATTCCAATGTGTGTTGTAGTCACTTGAGAGCATGGACCTGTTGTAGGGACATCATTTACATCTCTGAATGCACAGTGTTCATCTCCACATGCAGTGTCAGTAGCTGCTGCTGAAGTGTTTCCACCTGAGGATGTGTGTATCCTTGACGGATCAGCAGATAATGTTACTTCATTCATATGAGGTGGAAAAAATGGATAACATACTTCATCAGATCCTTTATTGTTCAAATAATCATAGTTAAATGATTCTGTAAGAGCATCTATGTCAAACAACCATGGTGAACCTTTAACTGATTTAGTAAATATAGATTCATCAAAGGATAAATTAGGAGTTTCTTCCATAATGTTATATTGTGTAATATAGATCCTATAAGATTTAGATGTTGAAGAATATCCAACAAAGAAATCATCATATGCTTTTTCTAAAAATTTTCCCAATGACTCTTTTATGTTTAAAACTGATAGATGACATCCAAAAACTCTAAGATATCCTATGTATGATTTTCTTTTAAATAAGAGCTCATAAGGAGTTTTGGTGTGTTCTTTGATAATTAATGTTTTGTTTTGAACATTGCATGCAATATTCATTGCCTCAACCCAAAAGGTGATATGCAATTGTGAATCAACTAGCATTGTTCTGGCTACTTCAATAAGAGTTATGTTTCTTCTTTCAACAACTCCATTTTGTTGTGGAGTTCTTGGTGCACTAAATTACCTTGCAATACCTTTGCTCCTGCAAAACGAATCCAGTTCAAAATTGACAAATTTAGTACCATTGTCACTCCTAAAATTTTTAACTTTTGCATCAAGTTGATTCTCACTCTTGATCACAAAGTCCATTAATGTTTCTAATGTTTCACCCTTTTGTTTTGTGAAAAAAACCCATGTAAATCTTGTGAAATGATCAACTATCACCAAACAATATTGTCTTTTTCCAATGCTCAACATATTGGTAGGATCAAACAAATCCATGTGAAGCAATTTGAGTGGTGTAGTATTAGTATTGATAGTTTTGGATTTATGAGAAACTCTATGTTGTTTTTCATTGTAACAAGAAGAACAATGAGTTGACCAATGAAACTCTTTCTTTGGCAATCCAATGACTAAGTTATTTTTCACCAATTTGTTCATGTTCTTCATGTTAGAATGAACAAGCCTTTTGTGCCACAATTGAGATTCATCTTCTGATGACTTAGATAAGAGGCATGTTTCATGTTTTGTGAGAGAGGTGTTGTTCATCTTCAAAACATAAATGTTTTCTTTTCTTGATGCTTTAAGAATGACCCAATCTTCGGGAACTGAAAAACCTAGCTTGAGAATGTAACAGTTAGTGTTATCAAATAATATGGTATAGTTTTGATTACAAATTTGAGACACACTCAGTAAAATATATTGTAAATTTTCACAATAATTTACTTTCTCAAACTTAAGCACACCATTTGTTACCATTTCTTCACCAACAATTTTACCTCCCTTTTTATCCCCCACCAAATGCCAATAAGAAGCATGTTTATGTTTGAAGTCATGAAGAGGTGAACAGTTTCCTGTCATATGCCTGGAACAACCGTTATCAACATACCACTTGTTGTTAGCTCTCCAATATTGTTCCTGCATTCAGAAGTAATCAGTTAGAATTGACAACCCAAGCCTTAATGATCTTGGGTTTGCCAGTAGTGTCTAAAATAGTTACTCCTTCATGAATAAGTCTTGAAGTTTCAGTTTTAGTTTTGTTTGATTCATTCTGAGTTGTTTCAGATGAGGATGATTTTGTTGAAGGAGATGTTGATGAACTTACTTCTTCTTCATCTTCACTCAAAGTACAAGAGTTATCACCATCATTATTGGACATGAAGGCACTTCCAGCACTTCTTTTTTCTTTAAATGATATGGTGATACATGATGTCACACCCTCAAAATCCACGTGCGGAGTTTTACCGATAGACGTGTGAACAAACCAGGATCACAGTCAATAGTTACTCAGAACGACTCTATATGCCATAATTAAAATAAAATCAACCAAAGTAGAAACTTTAAACTGTGCGGAAGCGTTTTGTAAAACAACCCAAAGAAATAGAAATGTATACTATGGTAAAACATGCGCCAACCCAAAAGAGTAAACATTAACCATTAAAACAATAAAGATGTCTTGAAGACCGAGT
>BJCM01152116.1:0-10137 GCA_018326385.1 Flaveria bidentis | reverse complement strand
CTACACATTGAAACTGGTATATATAGGCCTCGGCCCATATTAGATGCGACTGGGCCCATTCGTGCGATTGGACCATGCGTATGGTTCAATCGTACGACTAGACCATGCGTATGGTTCAGTCGTGCGACTGGACCATACTTATGGTTCAGTCTTACGAATGTCCCAATCGCATCTCTCAGTCGCACGACTGGTCCATTAGCATGGCTCAGTCGTATGACTGAGTCTCATTCGCATATGCTCCTGTGAATGACCCAGTTTCATGTGTTTATAACATATCAGGTGTATTACATTAAGCCTAGACTATTCGACAAGCGACAGACACACTATATATGACAATATATACTCCAACAACATATTTTTTTACTTTAGATTGAGATTTTTTAGTGTATATTATAACTTTTATGATATGAGTTGGTTTTTTAAATTATTTTTATAATATTATATGTCTAATTATTCTAAAAAAACTAAAAAAAGAATTTCGAATATCTGAATCACTACCCGAATCCGTATCCGAAATTTTGGATACGGATTCGAATAGTCATTTCCACTATCCGAAATTTTCGGATATCCGAAATTCGGATATCCGAAATTTCGGATATTCGACTTTGAACACCCCTAGTTAAACATAGGACTCGTATTTACAGGCATTTATGTTTTTGATAAGGAAATACCGAATCTCTTGGTTAGTGATTAACGTGTTAACTTGTTGGCTTGAATCACTTGTATCATTTAACTACAAGTGTTTAGTCTCCGTAGCTATGTTGTCTTCCGCAGGAGTTTGCTCTTCCGTAGGAGTCTTCACTTAAACTTCAGAGCTGGTAGATCATCAGTGAATCTTTTGTCTTGTACTCTTATCCTTACTGATGTTCATCCGTAGATGTTCTTCGGATGGATCTCTTGTAAGAAAAATATCTACGGAAGAACAAAAATGTTTATCCGTAGATGTTCCTTACACTTAATCAATTTAAAAAATTGACCAAGTATAATGTTTGTACCTGCAATTATACACATAAATCACCACACATATGGGTTAACCTATATCATAATGCATACATCAAAATAATGAATTACAAATATTCATTACATGTATTGATTAAAGTTCTAAGCCTATACAAAATGATCTAGACCTATTGTTGTTAGATCTAAAAATACTCCCCTTAGGCTTAGACACATGTAATCAGGTCTTCAAAACTGAAAGCTTATTGATCCTTGACACCAATTTCTTGTTGAAATATGAGAATATGAACAGTTTTAATGGTGATAGTGAATCAAACAGTTCATTATTGATGATTATAACATGTTTTACCTTCAAAAAAAGAATTTGAAATCAAGTTTATGAGTGTGGTTGATGTTTTGATGTGGTAATTTGAATGTTGAACAAAGGAGGGAGAGGTTTTGACGAACGTTTTTCTAGGTCTGAAAAAGTTTCTGAAAAAATGAATATGGATGTTTGTTTCAAAAACATCATTTATACTCCCTCGGACTAATTAATTTCATTTGTTAACTAAAGTGGGTCCCACATTCCTTATTACCCTTCCGTGGAATTTATTTATTCCGCAGATTTAAGTTCTTCCACAGGACATCTGCTGATGGATAAATGAATAATTCATTTAAGTATAACTTGATAACTTGATTGTTCATATATTATCAATCTATGAAAATAGATTATACTTTTAAAATATTAACACATCCATAGTTTACCAATTCTATGGATGGTCATATTTTACTTGGTTAAGTTTCGCACTGTAGCTTCTGCTGATGCCAAAATTACACAGTAGCTTCTGCTGATGCTAAAAAACAAAGTTTGAAACTTCTTTGATTGTATTGTTCTAATCAATTGTTAGAACCATTTATTGCTATTGGACCTTGTTGATATTGTTTTCATGAGAATTTGTGCACGAAAACTTATAGTTTGAAAAACTTCACGTATCCTGCAGCCAAGTTAGAGCTCAAGCTCCAATTCCTTCATTTGATTTTCTTTTGAAAATTCAGTTTTTTATGTTTTTATGCATTAACTACTCCTCCTAAATTTGTGATTAATGATAAGATGTTGCATTCATCATAAATTTATGTAGAAGAATAGCATGAAAGGCACATGATAGTCCAGAAGTTATGAAACAAAATAAGCTAAACGAAATAAAACAAAATGTTATGTACAAGCATATAGACACATATACTAGGATCATACTATGCCACTAAGCTTCTTCCTGATTGAATTGATTGTTGAAATTTGACCTGATTCTAGTCCTGATTGCAAGTATGTTTGAATATTTAAATCCAAACAAGAGTATTGTATCAACTAGTCATGTTGTTTATCATGTTTTCATGTTTATTAGTGATTAATTGTTAGGGGCTCCACATTGAATTCACATTAGAGTTTATCCTCCGTTTGTGAGTCAATTCATCACTTTTTCTCATTTAGAAACTATGTACATTAAGTTATAAATTCTATCTTTGAGACAAATTTGATGTCTTATTAATGCTTTAATGAAAAAGCTCTTTAGATAATATACAATTGATCACTATGAATTCTTTTGAGAGCTTAGATATGATCATCATTAGGTCACTAGGTCTTTACTTTCGTAAAACAGATGTGCCTTTAACCCAGGTCTTTGTTCACACAAAACAGAAGGATGATGGGGATCATACTTTATTCACCAGATGGTTACATGAGTATACCAAGGTGTTCATAAACCCAGGTCTTTGTTTACACAAAAAAGAGGGAATATGATTTGTAAAGATACAAGATATAAAGTGTTTTACATAGTGTGCTTGGGTGAATGAGTTGATCACATCAGTATAAGACTTACTTGCTTGATCTTTAAAATGGAGTAACCCATAGACAGTTACCATTTCATTATGTTAGGCATGCTCTTAGTGTAGTTTCCACTTAAGATGAACCTACTCGCATATCAAAGTAATTCTAATCAGATTTAAAGTAAGTTAAGAACTCAAGAAGTAAGCAAAGGCATAGTGTGCTATCATTTCCCATACAAATGTCATGCTAAATCAACAAGCACAATATAGAAAGACAATATTTTTGTATTTTTGTATCTTTTTCTGAATGTTTTTGGGTTTTATTTATTACTATTTACAAGGACAGTCACATGCTTTTTTTTGTTGATGATGATTAATATTAGTTAATCATGCCCAAAGTCTCAATTAGAAAATTAAATATAACTAAATCAAAGGCTTTAGTGAATAAGTCAGCAAGCTAATTTGTTATATCCACTTTGACTAACTTGATTAAACCTTTTTCTGAGCATTCTCTCAAAAAATGGTATCTGATTTCAATATGCTTTGTTTTACTAGGATTAGCAGTGATAAACATGGCAGCTGAATTGTCAATATAAATTGGAGTTTGAAGGAAATTGTAAGTGTAACACCCAGTTATTCTCATAAAGTTATTAAAGAAAGAATTAAAGTGAATAAAAAGAAAGAAAAGCAATTTAACCCAAGCTAAGGGGTTAAAAGTGTCAAAAGGAAAAAAATGTTTGAAAAAGTGGGTGTAAAAGGTGATGGCTGCCTATGTTGCCTGCCTACACTTTTTCATTCGGATATCTTAGAGAGAGAAAGTGAAGAAGAGCTGAAAGCTCTCGGGTTTTGAAGAACAAGAAGAAGAAAGTTGAAAGTCGAATTCAAGGTAAGAATTCATGCGTTTATGATGTTCTTAACTGGCCTTATCCTCGGTTATATGCTTATGTATGTTTGTATGAGTTCGGTTGTGTTTTTGGTGGGTTTCTAGGCGGTTGAACTCAATTGCAAACGGGTTTTGAAGAAGTCATACCCAAAAGGCTGCTAAGGTCAGTTCTAGAACCCCTTTTTACTTGTTATTAACTGATGTTGGGGCTGGAAATGCATGTATAAACGTTTTTATAAAAAATGGGTTTTTACCCGTATGCTTTATGTGTATGTGTTTGCAGGTGGGGTTGATTGTGGCCAATGTACGTGTATGATGATGTTATGACTGTGTTTCTATGGCTTAGAATGTAATATTTAAGCTTAGAACATGTTGGATGATGATTGGGGACAAAATTATGTTGTTTAAGTGTGATATAGACTGCCCATACGCCTAAATAGTGGCCCATGCACCCAACAGAAATAAGTGCCTAAGTGTTTCCATCCGCCCAAAACCTTGTGTGCCCAAATAGTACCAAATAGATGATGTGATTTGATGATAATGTATGATTAATGCCTATGTATGATGATGATGTGTGATTGACAATGATTATGTATGTTATGTATGATATGCTCCTTATTACGTATGATGATGTGACTTTACGTAGGGTGATTATGATAACGAATGTAAAGTATTATCTTAACAAAGTGAAAGATTTAAGATAATGAAAGTGGAACATAACTAATAAATGAAAAGTCTTGCAAGCAAAAGAAAGGAGGTTCATAACTCATTGAGAGTTGTTAGCTCAACTATGTGTTTACAGCGTGCGATCTTGGCTAACCCTTAAGGGTTCACACACAGGGGGAGTTAGTCTATCTGACTACTCCATACGTGCGATATGTGCGATATGGGGTCCTTTTCGCTTAACCCTAGATGATATAGCTTTGTTCTCAAGAGGGGGGTTAAGTACATGACCTAGATAGAAGTGAAAAGGATAATAAATGTACGAAAAGTGCGATAAGTACAAAATGTGCGGAAACGTGCGAAATGTACGAAACAAACAATGATGAAGATAATAATTATTACATTGATGTACGTATGATGTGTGATCACATGCGATAGTAAAGAAAATGTTTTAATGAACGAAAGGTAATATAAAGTTTTATAAAAGTATAACTCACTCAACAACGCTGACTTTTATGTGATTCCAGTTGGCATGTAAAGGTTGCTGAGGATGACATGGGGGGGCTACTTGGCTCTTTTTGGATGGCATTCTTTTGTTTAATGTTTTTGCAATGTAATGCGAATAAACGATGTTTTGTAACGAATGTTGTATTAATTTGCAAAAGCACTTATAATGAAATGAAAAGTTATTTTTATGTTTCCACTGCAACATTTTAGTTAAGTTAATGTAATTATATGTTTTATGTGCGATGATTGGCCAGCTGTGAGCGTCCCGGGAACGGGGCCTTACAAGTTGGTATCAGAGCCAAAGTTTAAGTAAAACGGGTAAATTTCCAAAAGAAACCTAAACTGAAAATGGGACGGGAAGGGAAGGGATGCTAGTCCAAGTAGCTGCGTGCCATCAGGTATTTTCTTAATGTTAACCGGCATTATATGTGCATGTTATGTGATTTGTTCTGTGTGCCTTTAGTAGATTTAGATACTGATGTAGCCAGGATAGGAAATGCTTGGAGTATGAAGAGTAAAGTAAGTGGCTAATCACAACTGGTCACTATAATTATGGACTTACTATACTTGACATAAATTGAGCTGTTCCTTTGAATGACCGTGTTAGTGTTTGAATCTTATAGTGTGTTTAGAGAATGGCCGGTGGAAGATCGTCAAAGGCTTCACACGGTGGAGGTCGTGGTGGACGTGGTGCTAAACCATGGGTCACGAGAGGAAGGCCTAGAGCCGAAGATGTGGTTCATGAAGAACCCAAGACCCCTTGTCCGGAGGCCAGGGACGAGAGTGCTAACTTTAGAGCCTCAGTGAAGGAGGCTGTTGTGGAGGAAATGCATCAAGTCACACAGACAATTCTACTGTCTATGGTGACAAAAGTGATAAAGGCTGTGCGGGAAAGATATAGAAGGGAGAGGAACAGGTCCTCGGGAGGATGGGAGCGACCGGAGACCAAGTTGGTTTTCTCCGAGGATGAGGAGGAGGAAGAAGAGCCTGTGCTGGAGGCGGCACGAGGCTGTAACTACGGGGCATTTGAAAGATGCAAGCCCCCTGCTTTTGATGGTAATGGCACTGCTGCTGCTGCTCATTGGTGGGTGAGAGAGATGGAAGTTGTTCTTGATATCAATGAGTGTCGGGAAGACCAGAAAGTGAAGTTTGCCACCCACTCGTTTGTGGACTCGGCTTTGTGCTGGTGGGAAAATGTTGTCCACGCCGAGGGTAGCAGGGCTATAGGAAGAATGATGTGGACAGAGTTGAAGAAGTTGGTGATTGAGGAGTTCTGTCCTCACCGGGAGATGGACAAAGTGGAGAGGGAGTTCCTGCAACTAGAGGCGGGGACCATGACACATCAACAACACACCACGAAGTTTAATGAGATGGCACGGCTGATGCTGGATCAGGTGACACCTCTGTCATGAAAGATTAAGAGGTACATCCAGGGCTTGCCGGCGGATATCCGTAGGCACATGATCACCGCCTGATCGAGCACATTTAGGTCGGCAGTTGATTTGGCAGGAAGGTTGTATGACGAGCGAGAGGTGGTGGTGACTGAAGTGAGCAAGAAGGGTGGTGGTGACCGAAACTGGAATGGGAAATGGTTTGGACGTGGCGGAGCCGCACCAAACAATAAGGTGGATCACCGGCATGTGGTCACATCCAGTGTAGGATCGATGAGATATAATAAATGCGGAAAGGGGCATTCAGGGGAATGCCAATGGGGATCAAACATCTACTTCAAATGTGGGAAGCCTGGTCATATGGCTAGAGAATGTGGATTTATAAGGTGTTATAACTGTGGGGAAATCTGAGCAGGGATTGTAAGAAGCCAAGGGCTGAAAGTTCCAGTGCAGGGAAGAAGACGATTGGAACCGAAGGGCAGAAGGCGAGCGCCAGAGCGTTCACAATGATGTAGGAGGAGGCTAGGACGGACCTCGATATTGTATCAGGTACGTTTCTAGTAAACCAAACTTTAGCCTCTGTGTTATTTGATACTGGTGCTAGTAAAAGTTTTATTTCTGCTACTTTCTGTGCTAAGTTGCCTGTTAGTAGTAGGATTATAGATACACCCTTTGATGTAGAAACTGCCATAGGTGAGTCTACTAGGATAACTGAGATGATAGAGGGTTATGACGTAGAATTAGAAGGCCACAAGTTTCCTGTTAGATCCTTCATGATGACTTTAGGCAGGTTCGACGTAGTCCTAGGAATGGATTGGTTGGCGGACTACGAGGCGAATATTGTGTGTCGCAAGAAGATGATTCGATTGACAGCGCCTGGCAAGAGTTCGGTAACAATTTATGGTGATCGAGTCACGATGATCTCGAAAGTGATTTCAATGGCGGTGGCAGCAAAGTGCATGAGGCATGGATGTAGTGCCTACTTGGCCTATGTAAAGGACGTGGATACGCCAACACCACAACTGTCCAATGTATTGGTTGTGTGTGACTTTCTGGACGTGTTTCCCGAAGACTTACCAGGAGTGCCACCTGTTTGGGAGATCGAGTTTCAGATTGACTTGATACCAGGTTCCCAGCCTGTTGCTAAGGCACCGTATCGGTTGGCTCCGACCGAGATGAAGGAACTAATGGAGCAATTGCAAGATCTGCTAGACAAGGGGTTCATTAGACTGATTATCTCGCCTTGGGATGCTCCGGTCTTATTTGTGAAGAAGAAAGACGGTAGCATGAGAATGTGTATAGACTACCGTGAGCTGAATAAGCTGACAGTGAAGAATCAGTACCCCTTATCGAGGATTGATGACTTGTTTGATCAGCTTCAGGGTGCCAACTTGTTTTCAAGGATAGAACTTCGATCTGGTTACCATCAGCTGGAGGTTAAGGAGCAGGATATCTCTAAAACAGCTTTTTGAACGCGCTATGGACACTAAGAGTTTCTTGTTATGTCTTTTGGTTTGACCATTGCGCTAGTTGCTTTTATGGATTTGATGAATCAAGTGTGTCAGCTGATGTTGGATAAATCAGTGATTGTGTTTATTGATGATATCCTAATTTATTCGAAGAACGAGATAGAGCATGCCGGTCACATTCGGGAGGTTTTGGAGACGTTGAGAAGGGTGAAGTTGTATGCTAGGTTCTCCAAGTGTGTATTCTGGTTGTGCGAGGTTTAGTTCTTGGGTCATGTAGTGAATCCTGAAGGGATTATGGTGGACCAGGAAAAGGTGGAAGCGGTGATGCAATGGATGTCACCAAAGACGCCATCCGAGATTCGTATTTTATTGGGTTTGGCGGGCTATTACAGAAGGTTCATCCAAGACTTCTCTAAGATAGCTTCCCCACTAACCAAGTTGACCCATAAGGATGTAAAGTTTGTATGGGGTCAAGATCAAGAGAAAGCTTTTGAGGAGTTAAAGGCGAGGTTGACTCAAGCTCCAGTCTTGTCACTACCCGATGGAAGTGAAGATTTGGTGGTTTATTTAGATGCTTCTTACTCGGGTTTAGGATGTGTGTTGATGCAGAGAGGAAGGGTTATAGCCTATGCATCCCGATAGTTGAAAGTCCATGAGGTTAACTATCCTACTCAAGACTTGGAGTTAGTAGCTGTGGTCTTTGCGTTAAAGATATGGAGGCACTACCTATACGGGACGAAGTGCACCACATTCACTAACCACAAGAGCTTGAAGTACTTCTTCGAGCAGAAAGACGTGAACATGAGGCAGAGGAGATGGTTGGAGCTTATAAAGGATTACGATTATGAGATCCATTACCATTCGGGCAAAGCCAACGTGGTGGCGGATGCCCTTAGCTGAAAGGAGAGACCCGAGCCGATTCGGGTGAAGGCTTATCAGTTGGTTATGACCTCTAATGTGATGACATAGGTCAAAGAGTCTCAAGACAAGGCATTGAAAGAAGATCATCTTAACTCTAAAAGAATGAGAGGCTGGTCGCAGAGTTAGGTGAAAACACACTTGGTGTTAGGACCCGATTCGGACAAATGTAGATTCCTCGTTTTGGGGATCTACGTGTGAAGATTATGGATGAAACTCATAAAACTCGATACTCTATTCATCCCAATGCAATGAAGATGTATCAAGACATGAAGAAAGCTTATTGGTGGCCGGGTATGAAACGTGGTGTAGCGGAGTATGTGAGTAAATGTCTTACTTGTTTACAAGTGAAGGCCGAGCATCAAAAGTCGTATGGAAAGATCCAACCTTTGGATATCCCGGAGTGGAAGTGGGAGCATATCACCATGGACTTTATTACGAAGCTACCGCGTACAACACGAGGGTATGATGCTATATGGGTGATAGTTGATTGTCTGATGAAGAGTGCTCACTTTCTACCGATCCGCGAGACATATTCATCTGAGATGTTGGCGGATCTGTTCATTAAAGAGATTGTAACTCGTCATGGTGTGCCGGTGTTTATTGTGTCTGATCGTGACACCCGGTTTACATCTAAATTTTGGAAGATATTCCATGATGCAATGGGGACGAGGTTACATATTAGCATGGCTTATCATCCCTAGACAGATGGTCAGTTAGAAAGAACCATTCAGACGTTGGATAAATATGCTTCGGGCATGTGTCATTGATTTTGAAGGAAGTTAGGATGACCACTTACCGTTAGCTGAGTTCTCGTATAATAACAGTTATCATGCCAGCATTGGTATGCCCCCTTATGAGATGCTATACGGTAGGAGATGCAGAACGCCCGTGTCTTGGGCCGATATTGGCCATAAAGAGTTAGGGAGCGTCGAAGTGGTCAAGGCTACGACTAAGAAGCTAGAAAGGATCAAGGCCTTTATGAAGGCAGCTGAAGATAGGAAAAAGTTGTATGTTGATAAACGACGTAGACCGATTGAGTTCCAGGTGGGTGATAGAGTTATGTTGAAAGTCTCACATTGGAAAGGCATCATTTGTTTCCGAAAGCGGGGCAAGTTGAGCCCAAGGTACATAGGGACTTTTCGAATCATTGCTCGAGTAGGAGAGGTGGCCTATATGTTGGGTTTTTGTAGTTGTTTACCAAAGTCATATTAACCATTTAACATGAAAAAAAACGCAGCAGAGTTTATATCAAAAACCATTTCAATATTAGTTAGTTTATGTATCATATACACTAGTTAAAACAAAACCCAAGACAAGGATCTATTTATATGGAAGAACATACTATCAAAAACATAACAAACACAAAAACTACCTCTTAAAACCGTGGATTTGGAGATGTAGATGATGATGTTTGAAAGCTTAATCTTCAACCAAGAAAACCTCAAGTAAGTGATACCCCAAGCCACTAACAAACCCCTTTGAATGCTAGGTTTCTCAACACCAAATTTCAGCAACTAAAACCTTGTTCTTTGCTGAATTTTCAGCC
>BJCM01152109.1:0-17082 GCA_018326385.1 Flaveria bidentis | reverse complement strand
TGTGCAAGTGGGAGATTGTTAGATTCTTTATGCCCAAGACACATAGAATATTGATGTGGTTAGTACGTATTGATCCAAGTAGGGTCATACCCGATAACAAGCTTAGCAAACACTAATATAAATATTTAATTGATGATATGATCATGCAATTAAATAAATACACCAATTTAGAAAATGGGTTTTCTAAATAAATTGCATACGAGATGAAACAACTTATAAGAATATTTTATTTATGGACATTATTTGTAATGTTATTTAAGTTAGTTAAATAACATCAAATAATAATAATAATAGTGTGTGTATAAGTTATATAATTAAAAGGTTAACTAGATAACATATAATTGTTTTTAGCTAAACATTTTTGTTAAAGACTTTTGGGGGGAAAACCCCTAATGTTTTGGGTTTCGGCCGCCCATTAGAAGGGCATTGGCCTTTTTTTTGTTTAACCTCACATCTTGGAAACACACACACTCAATCCTTCTTCTCTCTCTTACATGCAAGCACCTCAAGAACCTCTCTTCTTCTCTATTATTGAAGAAAATACAAGCTTAAAATCGGTTGTTAGCAGCTCTCTTGGTGCGATTTTGGTGTCAAAATCCTAGCAACAAAGTCTCATGCTTGAGGCTTGTGGGTATACAAGCTTGAGGACATCTTCCTTGGTGTTTTGGTCCTTCAAGACTTCATCCTCTTCTTCACATCCAACAATTTGGGCAGCCTTTTGGAAGGTGGTTCATCTAATGATTTTGGGCAGCTTTGGAAGGTAGTTCCATGGTCGATTTTGGTTGTTATTATTTACTTGTTTGCTAGTTATTTCACATATATATTATCCTTATAATCTTGGGTTTGTTTTTGACATAAAATGAGCCTTAATTTTCAGCTTATAAATCATTATATTAAGGTAAGTTTTTGCTGCGTTTTTCTTGTTTACATGGTTAAACAACTTTGTTATTGGTCCAACAAACCCAACAGTCTGACATTTTAGGTTAGAAAATGTTAAAAATTTCACCTTTTGTTTAATATTAATGTTGTGTAGAATCGAAGATGAGGACATATTAGATGAAATGAGACTAACATCTTTGATTGTTAAAGATGATGATGATTGATGAAGTTGAACAGTGTGTTTTTCACTCGTCGCACTTTAGAGTTTCTCAAATTTGAAAAGTATTAAATGACCTTTTGAACTTGCTTTAAATAGTCAAATAATGGCTTTTAAAAGTTTTTAGAAGTTTCAGAAAAAATGCGGTCAGAATTTTATTCACACTGTAGCAAATGCAGAATGGTTTTAGACATCCGTATTTGTTTATTGTTGCATATGCGGAAGTGTAAAACTTAAGAATTTGGTCATGCGCATTTGTGTACAGTAGCAAATGTGGAAGTGGAATACTTAAGATTTTGGCTACCCGCATTTGTGCACTGTTGCAAATGCGGGAGAACAAAGTTAATCAACATTTATGTATTGTAGAAAATGATGGAGAACAAAGTTAATAAGCATTTATGTACTGTAGCAAATGCGGTTGATCTAACTTGTTTAGCATTTGCTCACTATAGCAAATGCGGTTGATCAAAATTGATAAGCATTTGCTCACTATAGCAAATGTGGTTGATCAACATTTTCTCACTGTAGCAAATGCGGTTGATCAAACTTGTTTAGCATTTGCTCACTCTAGTAAATGTGGTTGATCAAAGTTGATAAGCATTTGCTCATTATAGCAAATACGGCAGAGTAAAATTTCCACATTTACTTGATTATCATCCATGGTGATAGAAGAGATTAAGCACTTGTTTATTCATTTTGAAAGTTCATGTAAAGTGTTGATGTTACACATATACACAAGTGCGGATGAGTAAAAACAAATGCGGGAATGAAAATACAGTCCGCATTAACAAATGCGGTAGAACACTTTTGTTCCGCATAGGTTTTTGACACTTCAAACTTTTCATGTATGCTTGTTAGACACCAATGCGGTAGAGTAAACTCTTTGTCCGCATTAGTTTCACTTTGACATAAACAGTAACCCGTATTGGTTATATGCATGGGTTACCTTCACCCGCATTAACCAATGCACTTACCCGTATTAACTTTTGAACTTGATCAAAACTTAATGTTTCTGTTTTGTTTTTCTTGTTATGAAGAATTGTCTTTGGTTAAATTATCTTATGAAGTTGTTGACTATTGTTGGGTTTATCAATTCTTGCTTGGATTGACTTGTATGTCAGAAATGATACAAGTTTCCCATTGTTTGACTGATCTTGGACTTCTTATGCTTCTCGGAATCTGTATAAGCTGAGATACTATGGTATAACTTCTGCACCAACACAAACATTTTCTTTTTGATTTATTTTGAAGTTTTAAGAAAGTAATTTAAGATAGTAAATGTCTATACAACTTTAATAAAAAAATTAAAATACTCCCCCTAAAGTTTATATCCACATCTGGATGGAAGCTTTAAAGATTTAAAACCTTTTGAATATAAATTAATTTTGATTATTAATAATGAAGAGAAATACATATTTTGTTGGGATCATATCAATCTTACATTACACATGTGCATCCTTTATAATAAAATGGACATGTTTATGAACTTGTTGATTGAAGGTATGTTTGTCCTCTTAAACTCATACCAGGTTGATATTTTAATGCATGTGATATTTATCATGTTTTTGTTGATTTAATTATTCAATATGTACCCCACACACAAAAAAGCATGGAATGATCAACCATCGTTATGTAATGCATGATAGAATTTTTTCATAACTTTCTTAACCAGGTTACTTAAGTTATGAAATCTCATTTCACTAATCCTCATTGGGATTCTTTTACTTTGATCCTTTTCATGATGATCCATAATAGGATTCTTTTCACTTCAATTTAGAAAGTGATCCATGATTGGATTCTTTTGTTCATTCACATGGAATGTATTGTTTTTATAGATTCATCCAATTTGGATGTGTTCCTCATTAGAAATCTTTTGGATCAGTACATCTGCACTATGTGCTTGTTTCATCAGGTCTTTGCTCAACAAAACAGAGATGTATCTTGATGTAGCTGAAAGAGATTCATAAAGTATCATTTCCTAGTGTGTTTAGGTTACTACACATACATGTACTTAGATGAGCTAATACATACCAGTACTTTGAGATGAGATTTTCACCATTAAATAAGACTTTAATTCATCACATCATGTATCTTCTCTTCCAAGTTAAGCCTACCAACATATCTGGTAAGTTATTACAGTCTTTTAAAATTTGAAATTTAGCATAGTGAATTATATAACGACTATAATTATATCATTTCCCAAATATTCTTTTCTTCGTTAACATTGACTTATTTTTGTGATTTTCTAATGTTTTTGAATTGTTTTTAAAGTTTTTAAAGTTTTTGATTGATTTTATTTAAGGTTAATCATGCCAATTGATTGAACTAGGAATTCAAACCTACTAGGTTCAAATGCCTTGGTAAATAAATCAGTCAATTGATTTTCAGTGGGTAGTTGAATCAATTTGATTAACCCCTTTTTAGCACAGTCTCTCAAAAAGTGATATCTAATTTCAATGTGTTTTGTTTTTGAGTGCTGAACTGGATTATTTGTAATGAAAACATCTGCAGTATTGTCAATGTGAATTGGTATATGCAAGAAGTTAAAACCATAATCAAGCATCTTGTTTTGAATCTAGAGGACTTGAGAGCAACAAGCTGATGCTGTAATATACTCAGTTTCTGCCGTTGAAACAGATACGTTTGTCTGCTTCTTGCACTGCCAGTAGACCAGTCTGGGACCAAGAAATTGACACCTGCCAGAAGTGGACTTCCTATTGAAGTTGCATCCTCCATAATCACTATGATTGAAGGTATAGAGATTGAAGCCTCCTTCCTTTGGATACCATAAACCAAGGGCTGGTTTGCCCTTAAGATATCAGAATATCCTCTTGACAACATTCATGTGACATTCCTTAGGATCAGCTTAATATCTGGCAGACACACAAACACCAAACATAATGTTAGACCTATTGGCTGTTAGATACATAAGTGAAACGATCATAGAACGATAGTGAGTTTGATCCACTGATTTGCCTTCTGGATCAGGTCCAATCTTTACTTTAGTATCCGTAGGAGTTCTGATAGACTGACAATCAGCAAAGTGAAATTTCTTCAACATTGTTTCCACATATTTTTATTGATTGATGAAAATTCCATCTGCTGTTTGTTGGACTTGCACCCCTAGAAAGAAAGTGAGTTCCCCCATAGCACTCATTTGAAATTTTGAATTATAGTGTTTGTTGGACTTGCACCCCTAGAAAGAAAGTGAATTCCCCCATAGAACTCATTTGAAATTTTGAATGCATAAGGTCTTCAAAATCTTTACAGAGTTGCGTGTTTGTTGAGCCAAATATAATATCATCCACATAAATCTGGACTAGCAACATGTCTCTTCCTCTTCTCTTTCTGAAGAGAGTCTGATCAATCTTTCCTCTTTCATATAAATGTTCAAGAAGGAAAGATGATAGAGTCTCATACCACTTTCTTGGAAATTGATAAAGACCATACAATGCTTTGTCAAGCTTGTACTCCCTATAAGGGAAATCTGGATCTTCAAAGCTAGGTGGTTGATTCACATAGACTTCTTCAGCAATCTTTCCATACAAGAAAGCATATTTCACATCCATTTGATAAACAGTAAACTTCATGGATGCTGAATATGAAAGAAAGATTCTTATTGCTTCTAATCTGGCAACAGGTGCAAACACTTCATCATAAACAATTCCTTCTTCTTATGTGTAGGCCTGTGCCACTAGTCTTGCTTTAGTTTTGATGACAATCCCTCTATCATCAGTTTTGTTTCTGTACAGCCATCTGGTGCTGATAGGGTATTTTCCTTCGGGAAGATCTATCAGTTGCCATACTTCTTTCTTCTTGAATTGCAATAATTCTTCCTACATTGCTTCAATCCAGATATTGTCTTGAAGAGCCTCTTTGATGTTTTTAGGTACTGTTTGACAAAGAAAGCATGAGAACAAATAGATGTTTGCAATACTTGACTTGCTTCTTGTCACCCTCTTATTAAGTTTACCAATGATGCTTTCTACTAGATGATTCTTATGGATTTTGGTGGTTGGAATTGAGTCACCATCAATGGTTACATCAAGATTGGAGACATTCAGATCATTATGGTGAGAGGCACATTCATCTTGTACTGTTGGAGAGTTATGAAGATAACTAGATTCTGTTTTAGTGTCTGCTTCAGCATCAACAACACTTTGATTGCTTCCATCATTAGATGTTCTTTTTGTTTTAACTAGAGGAGTAGCTTTTTTTGATTTCTGATCTCCGTTGACAGATCTTCTGAATGTGATGGCAACAAGCTGGGACCAGCTTCATTTGAAACACTTTGATTTTGAGATGGTTGTTTGACAGGATCTGCTTGGAGTGGAACATCATCTTACATTTTCTTAGTAGAGGTAGGAGGAATCAATGGAAAGTCATCTCTTCTTTCTACACCAGAAGAATGTTCAGCTGAATGTAGGTTTCGTAAATCTTGAAAAGTCATCAATGATCACCAAACAATACTATTTCTTTCCAATACTCATAACATGAGTTAGTCCAAAAAGATGCATATGAAGTAGCTTCAGTGGAGTATTGTTTGTGTTCACCAGCTTTGATTTATGAGAAGATTTATGTTGTTTTCCTTTGAGGCACGCTGAACAGTGATCAACAAAATGAAATTATTTTTGGGAAGACCAATTACATGGTTTCCTTTGATCAATCTATTCATGTTTTTAAAGTTTGTGTGCCCCAAACATTTGTGCCAAAGCTGAGATTCATCAAATGATGCTTTTGACAAAAGGCATGTTTCTTCTATTGGTGTTGTAGAATTCAGGTTTAAGACATAGGTGTTATTCTTTCTTGGAGTCTTTAGGACAGCCCATTCATCTGAGATCAGAAATCCTGGTTTCAAAATGTAGCAATGAGTGTTGGTAAAGTGAGTTGAATATTTCTTGTCGTAGATCTGAGACACGCTTAAAAGATTGAAGTTTAGTTGTTCACAGTTTTTCACTCTATCAATGCTCAACATCCCATTTGTCATAGATCCTTCACCAGTAATTCTTCCACCTTGTGAATCTCCTTCGAATGCCATAGTAGTTCCTTGTATTTGCTTGAAACCATGAAGGAGGGAACGATCTCCAGTCATGTGTCGGGAACACCCACTGTCCACGTACCATAGGCTATTAGATCTATATGGATGACCCTACAAGCACAAAAGAACTAATTAGAATATGGAACCCAATCCATAATGGTCTTGGGTTTCATGTTCCTATCCATGATAGTGACCTCTTGATACATTTCTCTAAATTGTGATCTACTTAGAGTTGACCTAGGAGATTGCTTGTGATATTTTGATTGAGTCATCTCATCAACATCAACTGAAGAGTCAAAGGAGTAATAAAATCTTTGGTCTCTATTGTTTTGAAGAAATTTGACTCCTTTTTGATTGTCAAACATCATTTTAGGTTTGGGAAGATCAAACCTTTGCTTAACGATGTGATGTTTGTTTCTTTGAATTTTCGATAATTCATTTTTGTTACTCCTATCATTATTTGATCTTGACATCCTAGATTGATTGTTGTGAAATTGACTCCTGACATTGGGTTTCACAAATGATGTTGTTGAGGTGGGTTTCTTTTGAGCAATTATCAATCCCTTCTGATTAAGGTAACAATCAGATGTATTATAATTATTTATATCACAGACTGAACAGTATTTGTTAAATAGTAGTTTTTAGTGGAATGGTTGTTCATCTCACAAATAGAGCAGTATTGATTGAAAAATCTCTCTTTTGTTTTGTGATTAAACATGTCACATATGTCACAATACATATGTTTGTTTCTTGAATATGATTTTGTTTTAGCAGACTTAATTTTGAAGATTGGGGGTCTGACTAAATTTTAGTTGTTGAAATCAGTGATCTCTTTTGTTTATTTTGCAGTGAAACCTTGTCTGATTTGCTTGAATTATTTGCAGATTTAATCTCATTACTAGAACTGCTTTTAGCAGAAGGTTTCACTATCTTCACAAATTTCTTCTTCCCTTTTGCAATAACAGGTATAAATTTCATGAAGGGGATAATAGCCTTGATTAGGCTTGTTGGTTTGATGATACTCACTGTCTTGTCTGAACACTCCTTGATTTTAATAGGGTGACCTAATCTGATTTTATCCTCATTTGATTCAATTTAAACATTTTGTTTGTTTTGAGGATTTGTGACCTATTTTACTATTGTTTTTGGTTCAATAGTGTTAGGTTTAATTTGATCTTTGAGTGTAACAGATTCAGGCTTGATAGTGTAGTTGTCATTGTATGGTGGAGGACAAGAATTATATCCAATCCCAGACATATCCTTGGGATCATTTTGAGAATCAAACATCTCTTGCAGCCTGACTGAAGACAGTTGAAACTTTTCTAGTTTCACTTCAGTAAGTGTTTGTTTAGCTTTAGTTTGAGCTAACTTTTTAGTCAGTTGCTCATTCTCAGCTGCAAGAGTGTACTTTTCACCATACAATTTTTCAATTTCAGAGATAAGAGATTTAATTTTGATTTCAAAGCCTTTTATCTCTCTCTTAAGCATCTCTATCTTGACCTTTTCTTCTTTTATTTTGTCAGCCAATTTATGTTTGTGTTCTCTATAACCTTGCAGTTCAGTAAAGCATTTATCACTACAAAGGTTAGATTTTACTTTAAATGGCATGGGAGATGGACCATCATTGATGTGAGCCATGAGTGCATCATTTTGGAATTGAGGCTTTACTTCCTCTACATACAGGCTCTAATCACATACTCTATCTTGCTTGATAAAAGAGCATTTGCAGATGACTGACTGCTTCCATGAGCTTGACTGGTAAGTTGAGGTTGAGTTTGATATGTTTGATGTTGTTGTTGCTGATGATACTACTGTTGATGATTGTTAGAGTGAAAGCTTGATTTTGGTTGTGAAGATGACTGGCTCTGAGAATTCCTTTGAAAGTTGTTGTTTCTTCTGGGAGCATTACATTCTCTAGAGAAGTGGCTAGTCATGCCACAATTGAAGCACTTCACTTTGGATTTGTCATACTCAAGTTTGGTATTTTCATTAAGGCTGAGCTTTCTTCCTTTTCTAGAAAAACTTCTTGGCTCTCATAGCAATCATGGCCATTTGCCACTGCAAATCCATTTCTTCTACATCATCTAGATCCATTTCTTCCAAGTCCTCCTGGATCAGATGTGCAGAGGCGAGTCTTCCTCCCAAATATGCTTTAAAGCTAGCAATAAAGGCATTGTAAGTTGCCTTTTGTTCTTCAGATCTTGTATCATTAGGAGTGTCTGAAGGAGTTGCTAAGAATCCTGATAATTGGAATGATGTTGATGACCTGTTGGTTGATGGGGCTGCAATAAATCCTGTAGTCTTGACTTGATCCCTGGAGGAAAGAAAATCACCCTCCTCAGTAATGAATGCATTTTCCACAGAGTGTGAGTCTGATGGAAACTTATATGCTTCAATCACTCTAGTTCCTCCTAGGTTTCTGATTCTTTCATCAAGCTCCAATGCTTCTATTTTAGCTATCATTATATCCGGGGTAGTACTCTCAAGATCAACAATGTTTTTCAACATGGTCACATTTTGTTTCCAGTTTTCTGGAAGACTATGTAGCATCTTCTTGTTTAACTCTTTGACTTTATAAGTGACTCCTATGATCTCTAAGTCATTCACCAGCTGCATAAATCTATATAGTTGGTTAGAGACAGACTCCCCTTTAGAGTGATGAAATATTTCATACTGATTAACAAGTTTATCCATGTTGATTTCAGCAACTTCACTGCTTCCCTCACACATAATCAGCAGTGCATCCCATACTGCTTTAGCAATACCATATTTTTCTAGTCTTTTCAGCACATCCATTTTTAGTGCTTGAGTGAGTATGGAGTAAGCTTTGAGATCAATCTTAATCTTCTTGTAGTCATCATCATCAAGAGTCAGATATTCAATTGGTATTCTTGATGTTTTGTAGATGGCAACTTGATCAGCAGATAGTGTAACAAGAATGTGTGGCCCTTTCCATAATGAGATCTAATAATCTGGATCTACACCTATGATGTAATTCATGAATTTGATTTCCCATTGCTTAAACTCAGATTTATGTTTAAGCATGGGTGGTTTTGGAGTGTCATCGAGTTTTAAAAAATTATATGAATCCATTTTAACAAGGTGTTTTTAACTTATTTAAATGTGGATTAGATAAGTTTTAAGTTTAACTAGTCCAACTGGTCTAAATCATCCAAAACAGGCTCAATAAATCAGATCTGTTGATGTTTCTGAGTTTCTGTTGCAACTTTTTGTTATATTAACTGTTCACAGCTTCGAATGTGAAGACTATTGTTTTGTTCTTGAAGGTGAGAAGGTATGAGCAGTAACTGTTGAAGAGTATTTTCTGCTGTTTACTAAGTAGAGGTGATAGAACACTCTATTAGCAACTTAATCACCAGATCAATCAAGTTCTGTTTAGATCTTGGGTAGATCTGAATAAAAACCGAGAGCCAAAGCTCTGATACCAATTGACTAGGTAGTGAGATTGAGATTCTCAGTAGGATCGAATATAGTGATCGAGTCAAAGATTTATGGCGGAATCAAACAATCAATAAATATTCAATGCAAGAAATACTCATACATGCTTGTTTGTATTGATAAAGGTGATTGATTACAATAAATGCTAGGGTATGAGCATTAAACAATAATAATACACCTTGAGAATGTAAGACACAAAATATTCTAATTATCTATCAACAGTCACCTCATGTACGAGGTTTTATATTCTATTTAAAGGCTGACAAGATGCCTTTATACAAAAATGACTAAACTTCCCCTGACCTATACATCAGAACTAGTCTAAGTCTTCATCAGCATTTCTTCTGTTCATCCGCATTGACAAATGCGGATGAGTTTGACTTGATCAGCATTTCTTATTTTCTTATCCACATGTGTAGTTTGGTCATACGCATTGAGTAACGCGGATGAACAAATATTTATGCGCATTTGTTGTCCGGGCATCCGCATTTGCAAATGCGGATGAAAAAAACTTGTCCGGATATCTTTTAGGCTATCCACATTTGTTAATGCGGAAGAAGAAACACTTGTCAACATTTGTTCTATGTCTTCTGCATGTACAAATACGATTAGCCAACACTTGGTCTTCTCAGTAGATTCTTCATCCCCATTAGTTCTTGGACTTAAGGAGTTTCAGTAGACCAACCATCAACTCACCAATTGAATTGGCATGTATGATCCTTTTAGGGTCCAACAAATTTATCATTGATGCGCTGATAGGATTTCCAACTACAAGGTTTGTTACCACTGAGCTAAAGTAGTTTTCAGGTTTGGTCTTCTCAGCTCAAATCTTGTGTCAAGATCTTCTATTGATAAGTTACCTATAGATCCTAAAACATCTTCACAAAATTAGTTAAAATATTTGGTACCTAAATCAAAATTAAATAGCTAATCAGGACCAAAACCTTTCACACTAAGAGTGTGCTTATTGAAGCTCACATTGGCTGACTCCTTAACTACTTTAGTACTAAGATTGTATACTCTATTAGCCATAGCTTGGGAATACTATCCAATGAAGTGTCCATCATTTGATTTCTCAGAAAATTTAGCTCTATGATCTTTGGTATTCAAGATGATGTAAGGACATCCAAATGATTTGAGGAAACCAATGAAAGATATCCTTTTATGCCACCACTCATAAGAAGTCTTACCATGAGTCTTGACTACAAAAACTTTGTTCTGCATATAACAGGCAGTGTTAACTACCTCTGCCTAGAAGGTAATGGGTAGTTTAGAGTCAGATAATATGGTTCTTGTAGTTTCAATAAGTGTCCTGTTTCTCCTCTCACCAATATCATTTTGCTGAGGAGTCCTGGGAGCATTATATTGTCTTGTAATACCTTTTTCATCATAAAATGCATTAAGGATTTGGTTCTTGAATTCGGTTCCCTGATCAAATCTTATGGTTT
Source organism: Flaveria bidentis (assembly GCA_018326385.1). Taxonomy (NCBI): domain Eukaryota; kingdom Viridiplantae; phylum Streptophyta; class Magnoliopsida; order Asterales; family Asteraceae; genus Flaveria; species Flaveria bidentis. The sequence continues at coordinate 6,041 of BJCM01152109.1, read as the reverse complement.
TGACCTTGTGATCAAAATTGATTCTTAATTTTCAAAATGAAGTTCTTCAAGATTTCAAGTGTCTCATCCTTAGTTCTAAGGAAGAAGACCGAAGTGAATCTTATGAAGTCATTTGTAATCACCAAACAATAAGAGGTACTTCCTATACTCTTTACATTGGTGAGGCCAAACAGATCCATATGTAATAAGTGTAGGGGTGTAGTGATGGAATTCTTTTCCTTTGGCTTGTTAGACACTTTGTGTTTCTTCCCTTTCAGGCATGTAACATAATGATCATCACTTGTAAACTTTTCTTTTGGCATTCTAGTTACTAAATCATTCTTAATTAATTTATTCATGTTTTTAAATTTTACATGGCATATTTTTTATTCTTGTGGAAAGACACATCACTGTTTCCTTTAGATAGAAAGCAAGAAATTCTCTATAATGTGATATTTCCTGCAAATACATATTCTACATGTTCCTTTCCAGGAGGGTTTGAGAAAGACATGCTCTTGAGGAATGACCACCCTAGAATTAAGAACAATGCACTCATGTTTAGTCTAGAGCATGTTGTCTCTCTAATCACAAAATTAGGATACACTTAATAGATTGTACCCAACTCCCTTGACAAAGTTTACCTTCTTAATGCTGAGCTTACCATTTATGACCCTACCCTTTCCAGTGATGTAACCACCTGAATCTACTCCAAAAGCTACTGAAACTCCATTAGTTTATTCCAAATTTTGAAACAGAGAGTCACTGCCTACCATGTGCTTGGAATAACCACTATCAATGATCTATACATTTCTTTTGGTCTTTAGTTGTTTCTACATAAAAAGAGATAGCTAGTTACATTTGGAAATCCAAGTCTTATTGGTCTTGGTCTTTTTAAAGTGAATTGAAGACAATGCAATAGTAATTGATCCTATATGCAATCTTTGAGGATCATTTGTTGTTGTTAATGAGAAACTTTCAGTCACATGGTCTTCCTTTATCTTCCACACCATCTTTGGAAGACTAGACTTGACCTTTAATACTTCAGAAGTTTTGATAACTGCAAAAGTTTTGGAGACTGGACCCTTGGAAGATCTTACAATCACTACAATAGACTTCAGTACTCCGGAAGTATTTATTTCTTCCGAGACAAAATTTTCTTCGGAAGGCAAATTTTGACTTGTCTTCTTCTTCACTTTGGAGCTTCCAGAACAAAGAGATTTTCCTTGCAAAGCCTTCTTCTTCTTCTTCTTCTCAGAGGATATCTTCTTAATCACATGGATAGTGCTTTTTGGATTATAGATACAATCCTTAGCTAAATGAGAAGTACTACCACACATGATGCATTCAATTGGCTTTCTTACAAGAATCTTTATTAAGTAAAAGGTTGAGCTTGTTCACTTTCCAATTACATCTTCATCTTCAAGGATGATGTTGCAAACATCTTAAAGTGATGCTTACTTTTGGAACTAGATGGTTCAGGTGCACGCATGATCAGCTTTGTTTTCTTCACAAGGATGAGTAGGACATGAACTAGGATTCCCAGTACTAGAGTCCATGGTACTAGACTTTGTCATTGTACCAGTCATATCAGCCATTGTGATAGCTGCTATTTGAGTTGTCAAGTGTTTTGTGAAACTAAAGGGATTTAAGATGGTAAAATCTTAGAATCAAGAGACTGAAATGTTCTGATACCAATTGCAGGACCGATTAAGTGTGGTCAATACAATCAATCTCATAATGAGAATAGTGTTAGAACACTTAACAGATTAAACAAGGAACCAGGTTTTATGAACACAATCAAGTAATGAGACACAACAAAAAAACAAGAACAAGATAAGTATGGTTTTCAAGAATGCTGTATATTGCTCTCAAGTTCTCTTACAAGTGTTACAAAGCATTAAAAGAAATTCAAGAACCTTAGATACTTTATACTACATCGTATAGCCGACTATACTTTCAAAGCCAGCTAGAAACACTAACCTAGACAACAAGATCAATGTATAGTCAAAAGGCAGTTGCCTTTTGACTTGTGATTTTAATTAAAATAAAACATTCATACTCCTTCGTGTATGTCTTTCAAACATAGACCAATTTCTATTCGAATTATTTCAATGTCAACACATGTTTAATCGAAATCAAAATTTCCAGATCAATTCAACATTCGTTTCAATACAAATTATGTTCAAATGATAAAATCAATTGACTAGAAATGCTTTTGTGATCATTACGATTTGAAACACCCAAGTCAAGTGTGGTTGTAAGTGCATAATCGTTCTCAATTTGAATCAAAACCCTTCGATTCAACTCATAAATCATTTGAATCGAAACTCACCCAATTGACTACATAATTGAGGCAAAACACAACAATCATTCCCTTTTTAACTCTCAACAACATTAATTCCACTCGAAACACACACAAATTAAACATTGATCATCACCATCATCTCTGTAACAATTGCTTATTTTGGAAATGTAAATCTGAACCTGGTAGGCCAATTATGAAAACGAAACACATTATTTGCTACAGTTTTATTTATTTTAGTTTATTAAACACAATAAATATGACAATTATACAATTAAAATAAATTCTGAATTTATAATCATTTTTTTATAATTTTACAAGGTTTCATTAATAATTATTTTTTTAATTATTAAATTAAACTAAATAATTAATTTACAAAGTTTTAGAAGATATATAAAATTTATAACTATACGGAATTTATTTATTAACTTTTAGTTTTTGTTTACTTAAAAGAAATGATCAAATTATAAGGTTTTACAAGTATTTATAAAATTTATAAAGTTTATTATGTTTTTATAAAATATTATCTTGATTAATTATATATTTTTCTTTTTGGCTTTTAATGAGTTAAAGGGCTAAATGTTATTATCTAAAACTTGATTTCAAAAGTTTATTAAATAAAATAAAATCTCTATAAAACTTAGGGGACTTATGTGTAAATATTTTAAGCCAACAATTCCCCTTCCCCTACCACCATCCCCCCTGTTCCTGCTAACATTCGGCAAGCTCCACTAAGTACCCGAATCCACAAGTCAATCAATTTAATCCCAATTGAACCATCACCCTTGTGTCGTGATCAAGTTTTGAACTCATGATCAGTTCCAATTCGAAAAACCATTGTATTCATGTAGTCAACCCATAACCGAAACCTTCAGCTCAAATCTCATTTCGTTTCAACACGAATCATAATGATGTTGTTAAATTCCTTGACGTGCAACGTCTTTGAGATTATTGTGATCATAATCACCACACCAATTTAGTCAAATAACACTCAAATCATTCAAAACTCAAGCAGAAACACCTGACACCATCAATTAAGTCGTTCAATCCAAAACAAACCAAATTGTTTCTATATAAGTGAGGGTAAATTCCCTAATCAAACATTTTGAGTTATCTCTAACATCAGTTGCACTCTAAACACACACATATACAAAATTGATCCTTACCCAATTGGACTCTAAACACACACATACACCGAACTGAACCTCACCCATCATCATGATCAACACCTATTCACTCATCATTTTCCACTCAATTTTTATGGTACCTGATAAAGGGATTACCAAAATGAGCATCTGAAGTAGCTTCATAATAATTAATTGGACTATCATCACTATTCTCATATCAAACAAGATTCATCTGTGTCGCGACAATTCCTTCTTTCAATTGTCATAAATTTATCATCAAATCTAGCAATTCCATTCATCACTATACTCACTATCATATGTACATTAGAAGCCTTACGTTCAATCTGATTATGGATCTCAATTTTATGCTCAATACGATGAATTGGTAATTAGGGTTCATGGTGATTTGGGGATTTCTTTCGATAAGATATGTATTTAATTTAAATCAAACTTATATTAGATTATGGGATTTGGCCCACCAATTAGAGCACATGATTTCCATAGGGTACACTCGAGTTCGAACCTGGGCACCCCCATATATTTTTATCCTTTTTGTAATTGATTAGGATTTGAGCTATGACATGTCATAATTACTAGTGAAAAGGCAATATGCCTTTTCCCTTTACATTGATCTTGTTGTCTAGATTAGTGTTCTGGCTGGGCTTCAAAGTCTGATCAACTGTAGGATGTAGTATAAGGTATCTCATGTAACTAGTCCAACGGACTAAGCCTTGTAAGAATTATAAAACACTTGAGAGCAATATACATCATTCTTCAAAACTAGATAGTTTTGTTCTTAGATTCGTTTGTAGGTTCCCTATTATGATTATTAAGTGTTAAACTCTCCAACCTTGTGAAATTGTTGCATCATCCTTAACTGGTCCTTCAATTGCCATCAGAGCTTTTCAAGCACTTTATTGTATGATATCACCATCTTTAATTTCTTCAGTTTCATAAAACACATAATTTCTCAAATAGCAGCTCTCGCCAAGGCTAATATGGAAACCGACACTATGAATAAATCTCCATTAATCACTCGTAATGAATTTAATGCTTGGGGTATGAGGATGGAAGGCTTCATCAAGTCACAAAACAGTAGGATGTGGAGATCTGTAGTCTTAAGACCTCACATCCTAGCACTACTTCAGCATCTGCTAGATATGGGATGATACCAAAGGACATGCCTGACTATTCTTAGCAAGATTGGAAGAAAATTGATATAGATCAGAAGGCCATGACCACTTTTCAAACTGCTATACCAAAGTCTATCTACAAAGCCTTCAAGAAGTGCAAGACTACTAAAGAACTCTTTGATGTACTGAAGCTGATGTATGAATGATCTGATGAAGCCAAGGGAAACAAGAAGGATATCATGATACAAAAGTTTGAGAACTTTACCTTCAAAACAGGTGAAACTGTGACTTAATAGTACGTCAAGTATGTTGAGATAGTAGATATTCTAATGGATGTTGGAGTTAAACTTTAGAATAAGCACATTATTAGGAAGTTCATGTTCTCTCTTCCAAGAGAATGGACATACTATTATGTGGCCATTAAGAGAACTAAAATCCTCTCTACTCTTACTCTCATAGAGCTGTATGGCGAGCGGTTACTAGATAGAAATGAACATGAAAAATCCATCCACTAGCTCTTCCAACAATCATAGAGTTCAGCCCTTCATGTGGTTGAAAAGGATAGAAGAGAACTACAAAATTACATCATCTGCTATAGTGACACTCATATAAGGGTGTTTTCATCACCTTCCCAGAGACACCAAGAGAACCCATCTCTTCTCAAGCCTTTTTGTATTTAGATGCAAGTTGTGGCAACTTTCTCTTCACTCTTTGTAATGCCCGTGATAAAGTCAAAACGAGTCAATTAATAATAATGGGCTTAGTGGGGTTATTTAATATAAATAAAAGGGAAATAGATTATGGACGAAACTAACCTTACGGGTTATGTGTTAGGCGGTTTAAAGGTCCCGTGAACACCCAATATATAAACACAAATTAGCTAGATTCACTCTCATTTGCAACTTAAACAACCAACTTTCTAGAGAGAGAGTGTAGAAAGAGAAAGTGGAGAAAAAGTGAAGATTTGAGGCTTGATTGATCAAAGGGTTGAAGATCTGCGTTTGTGGGCATCCAAACAACAAGAAAAGACCAAGGATCCTCGTAATAATCACCATGTAAATGTCTCTATAGATCATACCCAAATTCTAGGGTTTTGGGGTTTTGAAAGTGGCAAAGAATCATACAAAACTCATGCTTTTATGTATGAAAACATGTAAACAACTTAGATATAGCATCATGGATGATAAATTAAGGATTTGAATATAAATAGCTGATGTTTTGGGTTAAAAACAGACGGTTCGTCATTTCAACTCAACCTGCGAAACTATCTGTTCATCTAGCAAAATTGCATGTTCAAGCTGTGAAACTATAGTTTTGCAGGTAATTTCGCATCCATGGAATTCCAACAAAAGTTGGGCGAAATTTCCATGCGAAATTGGGAGCGAAACTGGCAGCGAATCTGCCAGCGAATCTGCCAGCGAATCTGCCAGCGAATCTGCCAGCGAATCTGCCAGCGAATCTGCCAGCGAATCTGCCAGCGAATCTGCCAGCGAATCTGCC
>BJCM01152107.1:0-13625 GCA_018326385.1 Flaveria bidentis | reverse complement strand
TCCGAACACATGATTGCATTTTGGCAGACAACTAGAGCCACTCAATGTACATTTCCATTCGGCTAAAAGTCGAAGCCAGAAAAGCAACGGTAACCAGAAAATGCATGGGCGCATAAGGCCACGACCAAAGTTAAAGTCAGGGTCTAAGTCTTATTCGCGGCTGAAGTTACGAGTCGTATCAAAAAATGTAACTATAATTATGTTATGTGCAAATTGTGGCGAAATGTCGTAACCATGAAACAAGAGTTGCGGCCGAAAACCACGGTCAAAGGCTCCAAAGGGAGCTGCGGCTAAGATCCCCAAGTTATGGCGAAATGCCACAGACAGGTAATAAGCAGGCCTCAAGTCGCGACACCGAGTCGCGGCAGAAGCATCAATCCACGGCCAAAGCTCCAAGGCGCAACCAAAGATTGGTCGAGACCAAAAACTCTAGTCGCAACCAAAGACTTTAGTCGTTGCAGCCATAATAATATTATGAACAAAGGGCGAGTCGCGACCGTCAGCCGCAATATGACAAAACCAGTCGCGTCCAGAAGCCGGAGGGCCTCTCGCGGCCACAAGCCGCGGCACAATGACACATCGCAAGGCATGTGCTCAACGATCAATCATACAACACAGAGTATGGACACCAAAGCATAAATACCATTACAAAATAAACATAAAGTCAAGGTACAAGTTTGATAATATTACAAACACAAAATGGCACACACAGAATAAGTTGGCTAAACACGAGCAGAGTCTTTAGCTGGAGGAACTAAGAACGACTCGATCTCCTCGATGCTCAAGTCGTACATAGCAGCGATAGCATCAACCATGGGAGAAGTAGCCTTATCAAAGGAATCAGACTCGGCTCGCAGCTTCTCTAAAGCGTTCTTGTCAAAATTCTTAGCTTCATTTGGTTTCTTGCACGCCGCGGCAAGACGAGCTCCATCCAACAACCCGGCATTATAACCCACTTTGTCTAACAGGCTGATAATCCTGGCTAAAGCATCAAGGAACTCATCACTATCACGAATTTTGCTAAAAGTCAAACCAACGCCCTCCGAAATAATCCACTTCTTCTCGGATATGAGATGCGACACTTTTTCCTCAAGGTTAGCAATACGGCCTTCGAAAGCAATCTTATTATCTTTCAAATCCAAAGAAAGTTTCTTCAGTGCAGCACGTTGAATGCAAAGCTCTTCCTGAGCACCACTAAGATCCAAAGTAAGTTTTTCCTTGGCAAGATCAGACTCATCACAACGGGACTTGAGGGACGCGTTTTCAGCCTCCAATTTGGACACCTGTTTCTTGAGGTCACGGATCTCATTAACACCATCCACCCAACGGCCATGAATCTTAGCAAAAGAAAACAAACTGTTCACTATGGACAAACAACCAGCATTCGATAATGCCCTATTCTTCAACCCTTCTCCACGGAAGAATTCCGCAGGTGTGCGAGATGCAAACATAAAGTCCCTACATGAATCCGGAGTCTCGAAAGTGGTTCCATTAGTCAACTCCCAGTCAGGAATAAATTTATCTTCCGCATTCAACTCAGTATCCTCAGAAGAATCGGCCATCTTCCCTTTACTAGGACCACCACCCGACCGACCGTCAGAAGATAAAGGTACAGAATCAAAGTTACCCGAATTTGAGCCAGAGGGTACCCCAGCCACGGCTGAGGGACCCGCCCCACAAGCCGCGGCAGGTGATGGGGGAGGGGACGGTCGCGATTTGAGACCCGGGCCTCCCAACCCCTGTTTACCTTTCATTTTCGGTCGGCTTGCGGGAGCAGGGGCTTCATCAGTGCTTTTTCGTTTATGAGAGGGCGGCGGCATGGTTTCACCGGGTTAAACAACGTAGCCGGCAGTTGTCTCCAATATAGGAGTCGCACCTTCGGGCAAAGCTTCAACTTGTTCAGAAACATCTTCTTTAGCAGAAAGCTTCATGCGCTCAAATAACCCCATACCTGTGGAAGCATAACACACGAACAATAATCATGAAAATGAACGTACACGTTATAGCATAAAGGTAAAAGCAACTTACGTTTCCCTTGGAAAGTCATAAATGGAACCATGTTAGGATCGGCCCAATTACGACTAACACCAGTCATCACAAGGAAATGCTCAGAATAGCTACGAAGTGGAGTTTTTTCGGCTTTCAAAAGGTTATAAGCAGACATGTCATACGTATCAGGTTTCAGAAAAGGATATTAAATGGACCTACTAGTTTCAAACCAATGCATCTCAAAAGGAACTATACTAGCTGAAATAAAGAAAAAATGGTCTTTCCAATGCTTCAAACTCGTTAGGGTTCGCGACACTAGAGGAGGTTTGGGTGATTTTTTTTCTCAAAGGTCAACCAATCGCCTACTTTAGTCAACTTATAAAACGCTCTAAAAAGGTTTGTTTCAGGTTCTATTTTAAGGGCACGACATGATATCTCAAAATGGTATACCTTAACAAAACCTAAAGGAACTAGCTGTGATAGATGGATGTCATAATACCTAACAAGCAAGCACAAAAAACAACTAATCGGGATTCGAAAATTACAAAAGCTAAAGAACGAAGTGTAAAGAGCTATTGTCCCGGCCGGTGCATCCCTCACGGTCAACGAGGGGGAGGGACGATGGGGCTAAGCTCGGGGGAAATACCGTAGCGAAACATAAAGTTGTTTAAAAAATCTTGAGAAATAACTGAGTGTTGAAGACCTACGTCATTTCTACACTCCATTAGGAACGCGAAAGATGAGGAAAAGTTCGAGTAACTTACTAGAAAGGTTTGTGCTCTTGAATGAGAGAATATGGAAGAAAACTTGAAGAGAAATGAAAGAAGGAAAAGAAGAAGAGTGAGATGAAAGGAGAGATGGTTGGTTGATTTATAAAAGAAAGAACCTAGGGAAGCGAAACACATAGGGGCAGCGACTTGAAGGCCGCGGCTCGAGGAGGGCTAGGCCCGCAGGCCGAGGTCAAAATGACGTTTTTAGACCGCGTCTCGAAGATAAGTGATCAAGGAGTTGATTGATGTAGACAAACCCGTAGCTCAAGAAAGGGTAGATAATGATGCAATTGATTGTGACTAGGATCGGGGCTCGAGGCAAAAGTAACATCAACATTGAAAAGAACAACCATCAAAGCCTATGAAATTATTATTCCAATGACATGATTGGTATCATGACATTGGACTGGGGGGACATGAAGGGGTATCACCCCAAAAACCCGAGCCAGCGAGCAAAAGATTGGGCTAACACCCACCGAGTCGCAGCCGCAGTTAGAGTACCGCAAGACCGTGCCGCAAGCAGCAACAATCCGGCCGAGTCCAAGGACCAAGCCGCGGCCTCACTTGGGAACAACAACAGCCGCGGCTCACCGGGCTAAGCGTAGCAACAGCCGCGGTTCGGCCGGGTTGAGAAAACCCAAAGCCGCGGCTGGGTATGGACCCAAAGCCGCGGCTGGAGAAAGCATCGCCAAAAGCAAACGCCCAAATTCATGCGTTCCTATATACAACACTTATGAAAATCTTCACGTAAGTTTGGTAATTAAGAAAGCCATCCGTTAGTCATAAGGGAATAGGAAAGTAATACAAAGATGACAAAACGAGTAAAGCCAAAACATTGGCAGAAGTTCAGAGCAGCTACCAAATCCCCAAGTCAACTACAAAGACAAACTACATTAATGCTAGTCAGAAACCCTTTGCATCAGGAGGGTATAAAACCTCTGACTCGGGAATTTCAGTCTCATATCATTGACCACAGATTTTCAAGAATAGTTACGTGTGATTTATTGTTTCCATGTGCCAACACTATAAATACTCTTTCATTCCACAGGTAGAACACATTCATTCCCAGAACATTCTTACTACGAACTATTTACTTATTAATTCTCTCTTTTAAAGTTCTCCCAACATAAATACTTATTCTCACGCCGGAGTGTGGTCTCGGGGAGGAAACCCTTTCTGCCCGAGGCAAGGCTCACGGTGTTGTTTTCGTCTCGTAGATACTCCGTTCAGCCAAGGTATTACTCGGCCGAAGACCGACTCAGTCGAAGCCAGGTCTAGCCGCATCCTGCTCCCAGTAGTCGAAGCCAGGTTTCCTGCCTGATTCTTGGTAGCAACCCCATTCTTGCACTACTTCCCGGTTTTAATCCCTTGATTAGGATTCGTGTAGCAACACAAGTTGACATACACGATGATGAAACATTGAAACCCTAAATTTCTCATATAGTTTTCACTATGAAGGGTGGGCAAATGTATGCCGCAAACCTTACCAAATGAAGTGTGTATAGGATTAGGGGGTGGCCTTAAGAGGGTTCCAGGCATGCAACACACAAGGCTTTAGTTTCTTTTCTAAATTGTCAATTAAAATTGTAATCTAAATATAATTTTAACACACCTAAAATCCATTTAACTCAAATAGTATTTGATAATTTGGTTTGATAAACATAAAAATGAATGTGCAGTCAAAATATAAACTCAAATTGAGCAATAGACAGAAAAGTAGAAAGAACTACAAGAGTCTAGAAGTAGAAAGTAAAAAACCTAAATTAGCAGTTTTTTATCGATTATTTTATGATTTTGATTTATGAAACAGGAAAGATGTATGCTTACGAAATTTTATAGATTTTTAACTTTTTGTGCTTTTGAAATAGATTTTGATTTTTGATTTTAAATTAATGTTTTGGATATAACGTACTTGCGTTGTCTTTTGAGGATAATGTTTAATGAGAGGCATGTTAAGGTAAATCTTTTTAAATTGTATAATTTAGGGTCATTTTTACTGTGTTTCTAAAATATCACAATTCGTTTAACTATTTAAACCAAGTTATTCCTCATAACATTGTTGTGGATCACCTCGCAACAACATAGCAAAGATTCGATTATGGTAGTCGATACTCATTTTTCAAAGATGCAAAACTTTTGCATGTCACAGGATTACTAAATGTTTCTCTGTCGCTGATTTGTATGTCAAATAACTTATTCTTCTTCACAGTGATCAAAGGAGCACTGTATCAACAAACCAATGGCCAAACCAAATTTACTAATTGTAACCTTGGTATTGTAATTCATGTTTTCTTAAGAAACCATCAAACCATAAAACATAACCTAGATTCCTAAGTTATTTAACAAAGCAAGTATTTAAGGGAACATTCCTTGGAGATACTTATCAAAGTCATCCGCCTCATCAGCTTTCGCATCACCTGCTGCAGATATTGACTTCTTTCCTACAAAATTAGCAATGGAAATGTTAGGCCGTGTCATACCACGACAAATCACAAAACAGCTGCAAAATGGGCATGGTTGGATGGGTCAAATTATGGTATGGCTTGTAACGGATCAAGTCGGTTTGGGTTGATGAATACCATTAACCTTTTTATATGATTACTGTGTCAGCAATGATTACAAACACAATATTATATAATGGTAAATGATTTAGCAGAGTTTTAAGCTGCTTTACCTCTGTTACTGGTACATGGGAGCATTCATAGGTAAGACCATAAGACTATATGATGGTGAGCTCTAAGCTTAATAGTGAACAGGTCACTCTATTTTGAGCTAGTCTTAGTGAAGAACCATAAGAACCACATAAGCATTTGTATGTAGAGTCACATAGTGTTGCCCAAGTGTTACGGGAAAGAAAAAGAGAGCCGGTTATGCAGCTATATACCACCCATGTATCATAGCCAAATCAATAGATACAAGTGTTTATGTGGCTCTTGCAGTTCTCCACTTCAAATAGATTCTGATGGCCCTCGCAACACATGTGAGTCAACATTTATTTGTATGTGTATGTGTTTGTTTGTGTGAATCGTTGATGTGTGTGTATATGTATGTACAGGTTTGTGTGTGCATCACGAACCTCTGGGCCTCTCATAATCCTTGCTTGTATTGTCATCGATTTCATCCCTTTCTCTGAAAAATTTTCAACAAATTACAGGTGAACTAATGATCCACTTTCCAAAATATAATGCCAAAAACCATGGTAAAAGAAAGCTCCTGCTAATGATAGGAAATATAAATAAAAATAAAGAACAATGACATACCTCTTCTTCTTTCGATGCTCTTCTTTTTCTCTTCTTTTAGCTTGTTCATTTTCCTTTTCCTTTTCCTTCAACTTTTTGTAAAGAAGTTTCTTTGCACATCTGAAATGCAAATGATGAGGAACAAAGTACTCAGAGCTAAAATTTCAAGGAGCCATTAAAACTTTTGGATGAAAATACATTTATCAAATAAACAAGGGAGGTTTTGCTTGCAAAAGCCACATCATCTTGTTATTGTCAAGTAAAGTGACAACCCACATACGCCACCATTTACTGGATTTGGATCCATCCAAAAATGTGTTTGGATGGTAAAGAAAGAATTGGAATTAGCAAACTTTCCATCAATTAATGGATTTTAACATTCCTACAGACTAGTGAAGGATTTGTAAAGCATTCAATTGGAATGTTGAACAATTACCAAAAAGCCCATCATCATAAAAAATAACAATTGTTCATTATAAAGTAAATCAAAGAACATAAACTTTCTTCATGGCCAGAAATTCCTTTCAATCATCATCCACATAAAACAAACTTTATTGGAAAAGTTGTTCAAAATTGATCATTCAAAATCATTCGTTCAAGTAGTTCTTCATTTCAAAAATTAGTTTCTTCAAAAACATACCCAGAGTTGCAAAAATCAAAACCCACAAAGTATCGTAGATGCTGAACCTTTCAAGAATCAAAACCTTAGATCAGTGATTAGGAGGAAGGAAGGCATTGGAAAAATCGATCGATCCAATTAAAAACCAATCGATCTCCAAAATCTGAAACAATAGACCTCTAATAAAAAAACAATCGAGCTCCGATATCAAAATACTTCTACCTTCAATATCTGAAACAATCAAATACATCTATTTTCATTGGAATTAATTCCTTTTCCTTCAAATTCCAATTCCAATTCCAATTCTAATTCCTTTTAAAAAATTCATTAAACTAAACACCCCCTAAGAGTGTTTTAGGTCAAAGATTGTTGCCATCAACAGCAGTATGTGTGTATAGAGAAGAGTTCCATTCAGAATGGTTTTAGAAGACTGCTTTTATGAAGGAAATATAAGCTACTATCATCACTAAATACGCTTAAATGGCTTTTACCGTTTTTTAACCAAATAAACATGGTAGGTTTTTTGTGTATAATGAAGGCAATTAAGACTTAAGAGAACATAGTAACACAAACAAGTGTGTTGGTATCAAACCTCTCACAAGTTACTAATTTCACCAGAGCCTGCTTGTTCTCTCCAGCTTCAAAATAAGCAAAATTCACCTGCATATAGAACTATAACTTGTTATTGCTGAACAAACATCCTACAGTAAACACAAAAGATGAGGTTTTAACTGGATAAAAAGCCAACTTTTCCCAAATATAACCAATTTACACACTTGCCTCATAGCTTGCTAAACCTTCTTTTTCACTGCAATGTTTGTTACCGCATACAAACTGCCCTGACAATCAAGACCAAAAGTTAAAAGCTCACTCCATACTTTCACTACTATCATCAGCAATTGACATTTTCAAAAACTATTTAAACAATAAATGACAAAATTTACAAGCAAATTAAGTAGAATCACTGTTTAGTTACAAAATTATCCAAATCTATCACAAGGAAAATACTCAAAATAGAGGTTAAATAATTCTCACAAGTCACAAACCACATTACACATTGAACTAAAGCTAGATTACTAATTAGAACAAGGCCCCCTATAGTAAGGCAGCAAAGTTTCACTATCAGACTATTACACATCTTGAATAAAATAACATAAAACCTCTCGTTGATAGTGTATAATTACTTCATATCCTAATGAACAATTTATTATCAAATTATTCACTTCCATATGTGTCCTCTAGTCTCTACCAGTCTACCTTGACTTGTCTGGTTATCTTTTTGTACTTCTTTAATAATTCATCAATTCATATTTTTATCCTCTCATAGTAGAAATTTGTAGCACACATTTCCCTAACATTTTAGTTTTCGATTTGTCCTGTTGTCATGTCAGCAAAAAACAACACATAGCCCATATTGCATAACATTGACTTTATATTACCTTCACTGATCAAGAGAATTAAATTGGTTTAAAAAAGCACGAGGCGAGGCGAAGCGCTTTGGTTGCAAAATTAGAGGCGCTACGCCTCAAGCGTGAGGCGAGGGCTTCACGTATGCGAGGCGATAAAATTAAAAATAATAATAATAATATTATTATGCATGACACATTTCACTTCATAATCATAAACACAAAACATACTTAGAATTTAAAGTTTAGAACATAATTAAACATCCTAAAAACGCAGAAAACGCAGAACCGATGTCGCAAAAGATGGAGAAGAACCAAAGGCTGCAGAAAACGCAGCTGCTAACTGCTGTGATTGGAGAAGAACCGAAGTTGATAATTTAGGGCTCTAAAATTAACTTATATTGATTTTGTTTAAATGGGTTGGTTGGTTGGGCTGCAATAGAATTAAAATAAGGAGAGATGGGCCAGAATAAAAAGGCCCAATATTTAACCAATTTGACCATTTAAACAAAAAGGCCCAATAAAAAGGTCAAATACATGAAGCGCTGCTTTATGTCACCTCACGTTTCCCTCCTGGAGGGCCGCCTCAGAGCGCTTCGTGTACAGGCAGCGCCTCGGTGAAACCAAGCACCCGGGAAAACGCCTCTAGCGCCTCATGCTTAAGGCAGCGCCTCATAGCGCTATTTTAAACTAAGTTAAATAGCCAGTAATAGCCAGAGTGTCAAAAGTACCTTTTCCAGATATTACTTCTTTCTCGGTTCTCCACCTCAATCCAACCTGAGTTTATGCAAACAGTTACATCAAATCCTTCGCATAAAGTATTGTTCAAGTGTTTCTGTTTAACGACTGAAGCTTCAATGTAAACAACATTAAAGTGAAATAGAAATAGCACAATGCAATGGCTATTCAAGAGCATACCTTGCCTGTCTTATAATGTGACATGTCAGCAATGCAATATCTTTAAAAAGATTAAAGAAAATGGCAAATGATCAAACTAGCTTTCACAGTAAAAAGACTAGCTGTGATACGTTAATACACATACCAAAGTAGCTTGACAAAAAGAAAGCAACCAAAAGAGAGTATAAAATATAGATAATCCAACAGCAGCATAAGAGTAAAAAGTTTAAAAGGCATAAAAACACTTCTACTATACAACTATTCTATCCAATCAACTGTTGTTATACCGCTGCTTCTAAAAACTATTTATTGCACAAAGCAGACATGAGAACAAGTTGCAAAGGATACTCTTTAAAAAGCTTATCATAGTAACGCTTCACCAGCCTTTGTTCCCATGAAGTATCCATATCATCTTCCTCTGATCGTATGAACCTTTGAACAAACAAAATGGAGTATAAGCTTTTCATATAATGCTAACAAAAAGTGCATTTAAATTGGATACACAGATCAAAAGCTAAAACAGATGCATCAAAATTTCAAATGTCAACGATATCAGCAAAAATGATGTGAAAACCTTTGATAGAGCTTCGGAAACAAGTTCATAAGCCATGCATCACTCAGATTAACTGACACTAGTTTTTAAACAAATTACGTAAAGAGAAAAATATGTATTTTAAATGGGTGGTCTATAACAGCAAAACATCATTGTGCAATACAAGCGCCCACTAGAAGAGCATCCTAATCAGTTTAGGCCATATTAAAATGACGGTGTTATAAAAAACTCTGAAACATCGATATACTCCTTAATGAGAGGTCAGTTTTATGTCTTTGGAAATGAAACTATATGGAAGCAGATAACATGCCTACAATAAGACAAACAAACAAACACATCCAGTATATCCCACAAATAGCAAACATGTCCACAGAATAAGATGGGCAACAAATGTATACCGATAACCATCTCTAAGAGTGTCTTGATCAGTTCTGACAGGTAGCTTTTCTTGATTTTGCCTCTCTCTGCCATAAAACCCAACTGCAAAGCAACAAGTTTCCATATGATGAAAACAAATTTTAAATGGATACAAACTGATGTCTGAAACAAGAGAAGTCAAAAGTTTCCATATGATAGAAAGTGTGTAAATTCTTAGATGAGTATAACATGCTAAGCGCCTAAGCTACATATAGAACAGAACAGGAAAAGAAGATAGCACCAAAGACACAGAGAACAAAATGCTCAGAGAAACCCTAGCTAAATAAGAATGCTTTTAGACCATTAGCATCCTAAGGGAAGCGGAACTTAAAGCAACACTATGATTGCTGCCATGTCACTTGGAGGTCTGTTTAAGTCATGGAAACAATACATTAAGATCAAGTGGCCCGAGAACCCCTAGACCCACATGCAGAACCACTTATGACAAATTAAGGGGAAGGGAAAAAGAAGACAAATTCAGCAAATAATCCCACCCATCTAAGCTACATATCCTGTGTCAATTTTCAATAGTTGAACACAGATCCTGCATAATCAACACTGATGACTAAACTCTGATTGGCACAAACATATGGTCATAGTTGAATGCTTAGCGATGACAATTTTAATGTATGAATGATTGTAGCCCCCTACCTTCACTTATGCGGAGGGAATTGTTCATCGTCCATTTATTTTAGGGCATCAAGATTTCACAAATAAAATGCTCACTATTTGCGTACTGTCTTGGTGCCCAAATCAATATTTCAACCAACAGGCTACATAAATGCACTTGAGTACTTCGAAATCAATGACAATAAGTTGCATATTGACAGATCGAAACCTCTGTATCGCTAATGTGTGCTTAATATTCAAAAGAAACCGAACAATAAGAGCATTTCAGAGACTAACCATACTCTTTGAGAAACTTTTTGTGTCGATCGTATGCGTTGAGCCCTAATATGTGAGCCTGATACTGCCTGCAAAAATCCAAAATTTTAAAGGTTAAATCACGCAAAAAGAATGTTCAAAAGAAAAAAACATCATCGATTTCATAGCAAATCGTGAGAATCGTACTGTTTCTTTTCTTCTCTATCGAAAATTGCAGACCTAATTGAGCCAAAAGAAGCCATTTTCTCACGATGCTCGACATAGAACCCTACCTAAAATAAGCTATTGTATTTTATACGTATCCGGATCTGGGTACCGACCCGACCCATCTCTTTGGAGTAGTTGGATGTTGAGAGTCGGAGTTCACCTCGTTTTGATTCGATTTTTGGGCGACCACAAACCAAACCTACTTTGTGGTGACCATTGCGGTTTCTGTTTTTGACTTACAATTTGGCTATGTTGTAGTTATTGTGGTAGATTAATTAATGGTCTAGTTTTATTATCATTATGAAGTATCACACCTCTTGTCAAGAGGGCGTCAATAGATAAGACATTCTCAAGATTAACACGCCATAAAAGAGTGTTAATTTTAATCGGAACCCAGTTTAGATGAACCACGTCTAAATAATGTTATCAATCACAAGTCTAATATCACCGTAAATTCACCATCCATCGTATCACATCATTTCTATGAGTCAAGTTGGTGCAAATTTTATGTGTCAATCTCTATGGATTCTATTGTGGATAAGGCGGGAATGCAACCATTAACCATATTGAAACAATCACTCACCCTTACGTATTTTACTTCTTCGTTTTTAAACAGTGTAGGAAATAATTAACAAAGAAGTTTATCACAAATCGAAGTCTGGTTAAATGAATAAAGAGTTAATGTTAATTCCTTTCCTCCATTTTTTTTGTTTAATTCAGAAAAGCATATATTGACATTTAAGTGAAAAAGCTTCATTTATTACTTTTTCTATTTTTATAAACAGAATACATAACATTACTATTACCTTTTTATGGGATTAAGTTCGAACAATTATATTGATTATATATAAGAAAATTGTTTAAATACAAAACATCTTCAAACTAAAAAGTGTAATAAGTCATCCCAACAATTAATCTTGTTAATCAATAACTAAGATTAAAATTCTAGGAAAAAGTTTGTTAGAGTAAAATTTTAGAAATAATCATTTTTATTCACTTTTTGCAAGTTTT
This sequence comes from Flaveria bidentis, assembly GCA_018326385.1. Lineage (NCBI taxonomy): Eukaryota > Viridiplantae > Streptophyta > Magnoliopsida > Asterales > Asteraceae > Flaveria > Flaveria bidentis. The sequence goes on along the minus strand of BJCM01152107.1, from coordinate 1,632 downwards.
CTTATTTTTTAAAACGTTCGTAACTTTTATATACGCCGTTATTTTTATATAAAAATTACACCAAAAAAATTGTAAGACTTATATAAAGACTGATGCACCCAAAACAACCGAAGTGCTTCCTACATGCATGCACTTGGTACTAAGTAGAAGTTGTTTTGAAAGTTTCATACTTTGCACAAGAAAATTTTCTAAGTATGAAATCTTTCGAAGCCAAGATCAATATCTTCTGAAGCTAACGATGAAGTCTTCCGAAGCTTCAGAGACAAAGTATTCCAAAGCCAATGAAGTAAAGACAGATTTCTTCCGAAAACTTTGAAGAACATACTTTCTCTAAGGTACTTTTCATAAAGCTTACTAATTTTCTGCTACAACTCTGAAGACTCACCAACTTATACAAGTTGGTGAAAGGTTCATGCTTTTTGTAACTGTACATTGAGGTCTTGAGTCTGTAACTTTTTATTTTATGTACTTTTATGCTTTTTGTAATATATGAGGATGGAAAAATATGTCCTTTGACTTTACATTAATCTTGTTGTTATCAAGATTAGTGCTTTCAACTGGCCTTCTGACGGGTGGACCGTAGGACAACCCTAAAATGATGTAAATGGATTGATATATATGCTAAAACGGGTTTGATTATGTGGTTAAATCATGTGAATTCGATGACTACAGATTGATTGTTATTGTAGGAAATTGATGGAAATGAGGCAAGGACCGATGGCTTGGAAGATGGTGGAAGCGAGCAAGAGAAGTGAAGAGAATTGAGAAGAAACAAGAAATTGGAAAAGCTGGCCACCGTAGCTTACGGTAGCCACCGTAGCTTACGGTGGACTGTGACGGGAAATCTTCAATTTTGCATTTAAAACTCATTCAAGAACATTTTGGGAGTTACTTTTTCATCATTATCTTCGAAGTGCAGAGGTCTTGGGCGATTCTGGAAGGGAGAGAACAATATTTTTGAGCTTGCTAATCATCATTTTATCACTTCTTTTTGATCAACATGAATTCCGGATTTGATATTGTGATTATGTTTCAAACAATGTTTGGCTAAGGTTCTTATGTTTCCCCTTGGATTGTAAGGATTCTTATTGATGTTTGTTTATGTTTAATCATTGTTGGGATAGTAATTTGATTGTATGATTATCTTGCTATGATGTGTTTATGATTGTGTGTAATTGGTTATATTGTTTGCTTGCTTGATCTTTTCTACACGTTCTTGGTGCCATAGGCAATCATGATATAGTGGAAGGGTCTTGGGGTTGGTTGAATGATATAATTCTGATCATCGGAAGATAACCTTGCATTAGTTGTAATCCAAGTACTTTGTCTCATTTTATCACACACAATCACACTCACATGAACTATATCTATGTAGTTCTTCCTAATTTAGACATAAACAACATCACTTGTGAAATCCTGAAACCAAGGGGAAGCATTGTTTTGATTATTGATATCTTGAATTGTTAATTGCTCATTGTCATATTGCTAAGTTATAACCAAATCACAAATATCTTAAATTTACTTTTATTAGTGTTAAATTAATCATTAGTTACAAAGCTATTTAGTTACATACGATCCACAAACTCCTCGTGTTCGATACCCTGCTTACTACTATCTATTGGTTGTAATTAG
>BJCM01152104.1:0-32815 GCA_018326385.1 Flaveria bidentis | reverse complement strand
TATATATGTGTGTGTGTGTGTGTGTGTGTGTGTGTGTGTGTGTGTGTGTGTGTGTGTGTTGCACGTATGCATGGTTGCATGCATGTATAATTTTACGTGTGCATGTATCCATATTCATAAGTCATGGATATCAAACACAATATGATTTAATATTTCAACTCAATAATATCAAACCATTCACCAAATTATACAAAAACATAACCCAAACAAACACCTCAATACAAGATAACATCAAAGAAACTTGACATCAAAACAAATCTTATTCACTTAAACCTCAAACTTAAGCATTATGAAAACTCATGTCAGGGTTCATTAGGCAATTAAGCAAACCGATTAAACACTCTAAGCTTTAGTTAAACCTTGTAACAATGGCATGATGACTCACTTAGCTTCTTGAATGCCACATAGCCCCACCAAGACACCAACCCACCCCCTTACACCGCCACCTAATCGGATCACCCCTCAAGTTGCCACCTTAACAATCTATGAGAACCAACTAATGCAAGCTAGGTGCCAAATCATTACTCTAAGCCTAGAGATCATCATGACCAACTCCACTATTTGAAATCTCAGCAGATGGATTGGAAACACAAGACAAACACAAACTCCAAATCTCTCCTTCAAAACTCTCGGCCACCCAAACTAACCAACACTCTCGGTCACCACCACCATAAACGAACGCCACAAGCATCTCCACCTCCATTCCTCACCTCACACAACCCGAAGATCACCACCCTCTTTCACACCCTCTACATTCACGGTTCCTTCTAACAAACACTACTAATCGCAACTTACAACGAATCAAGGAAAAATTGGAAAACTTGGAAGCTCAAGACACCTACACACGTTTAAGAACCGGAGAAAGAAGCTACCATCGGCTATCATCATTCTCCCCTTCTGTCAAAATTAAGGTTTCACTCCTTAAACCATGATTAGTTAAGATTACAAGAACTATACACGTGTTAAACAAACACATATGACCAAACCTTTTGATTTAACATCTAAGATCTTTATGAATCCTATAAATATATCAAGTTTATTTAAAAGTTCAGTAATAAAGTTTTAAGAATTTGAAATAAATAAAGTAAATCTTGAAAATCAAAAGTTATATAAAGAAAAATTATCAAAGGGTTAAAAATTTAGGTACAACTTGTTAAATTTAGTTTATTGTGTTATAGACTATGATTGTGGGAACAAACTTTGGAGGCATGTTTAGAATATTAAGAATTATAGTTCTGCAAATTTTGATGCCATTCCTATGAGTAAAATAATTTATATAAATTATTATAGTATTTGAAGGAAAAATTTATGCCGGAAGAACTGAACCTGGAATGAGGTTGAGGAAATTATATGTTAATCCTTATGAATTATAGGATTTATAGAAAAAATTTCATGACCTAACTTGAAGTTATGAATAAGTTACGAATTTTTAGAGTTTCTGCCACATAAAAATAGGAAAAAATATTTTAACTTTTCAATAAATTATGAGAAAATTTCAGAAAATATGAAAAGCTGAAAAGAACCTTCTATATGAAAATAAGAATTTTTAGACATATTCTGATATTTTTACTAAATATTAGTAAAATGATGAAAATCATAAAAATTGACTGTGTTAGATTTAGGATATGGGAAAATTTTGAGAAGTTATAAATAATATGCCAAATATTCTTATCAATTTTGAGAATTTTTAGAAACCCGAAGGTAATTTTAACAATTTATATGAATATTCCAAAAATTATAATAATTAGGATATGAAATCTGAGTATGTTATGTTTTATTTCCTTATTTATTTATTGTAACAATTTTGATATTATTTGAGGTACTGAAAATTTTAAAGAAAATATTATGTTTCTTAAATTATAAATATTTTTGTTTATAGGTGATTTCGTGGAGTAAATGTGAGATTCATAGCCCTATTTTGATTTTTATAAACTTTTGGGGGAAAAAGTATACTATTGATTTTTATGATTGATGCAAATTTTGAGTTATACTGTCATTTATGTTATAACCATTAATTCGGATGTGGAACCGTTGGATAATATGGGCAGCGCTACTTAGAAAATAATTGCCTGCACCAACAGGATGAATGTTGTGATGCTATATTATCTGATCTATGAATTATGTTATGACAGTATGGTTGATCTGATTATTAAGTAAGGTTTAGTTGTATTTGATGCATCAATAATATTTTGTATAACATAAACCTGTGAACTCATCAACATTATGTTGACTTTTGAGTATGCTTTTTCAGGAATTCATCATGTCTAACAGCTTAATGTTCTCTTTTAATGTGTATAACGGTTGGGGAGAAATTGTGGGGAAAGTCTGTGTGAATCTAACTGTGAATATGTATGATCTCAGCCTTTCGGTGGACGCACATTTCCATCGTTATTGAAGATGTAGCAGTTAGAAATATGTTGTAATAGGATTATAATTAGATCAAATTTTGACTATCATGATTTAATGTAATCCTAACCTTATTATTATCTTATGAAGTATGTTATGTTATGTTTGATATATGTTGTTGTGTTATCTGATAAAACTCTGTTAATCAATGAGTTCTGTACAAACAAGTCACACTCAAATAATCATCTCACGCTTCCGCCGGGATGTGACAGTAATTGCATCACGATATGGATATGAGGCCTATCTATGGTGGTTTTTCTAATGCAAAAATCACGAAATGTTTCTTCTTTTTATGGCTCAAGATTTGGACACACTTTGGAGTGAAACCTAAAAGAATTCAGGTATAGTTTACTATGGTGTGATTCAGGTATCTTCTTCTAATGCAAAAATCAGGAGATGTATGTTCTTCTGAAATGTATCTTCTTTCAGAAAACACGTTGTCACATCTCACTCTAATGTTGAGTTTTTTCATCAGACTTAAATGTTTATTTTTCAGGTTTACACAAGCTTGCATTGTTGAATATGGAACGGGTCCTACAATTGCCGCATAGTAGGATTTACTATCAGGTTTATTATATTATCTTTTCTGTTACAGGTCAACTTTTTTAATTGTAGGGAATTTTACACTATTATTCCCAATGAATTCTGTTTCAAAAAGATGCAGGACTTCGTAATTGGATACCCCTCAAAAGTTAAAACGCAAGCTGGAATTGGTAAATTCTCTTCATTTTTCAAAGGTGCTTCTCATGTATCTACGATGACTTGTATTTTGATTGATTAAAGTTTGAATCTTTGGTGAAGCATCTGGGGGTACCTTGGAGAAACCCATTGCCAATGGTAGCAGTTTGCACCTTCATGTCTCACCCTGTGCCTCTGGACCCATCACCACACTAATGCTGCCTGCAGTTGCCAACCCTCTTTTTATTGAGCACACTGATCACGGCTCCACTTCAATTTGTAAGTTTGTTCCTTGTTTCCCTTTTCAATTGAGTCGAATTTTTATCGATTATAATTGTTTAAATTATTTATTTGTTTGTACGAGGTGAGGTGAGGTGAGGTGAGGTTTGTGACGTGAAACTTGGTCATTATCTATGATTCAAATCGCTTCACCACTGAAATTTGGGGCTGTGCAGTAGGTTTATTTAACTTGAAAACTAACCCGGGCCTTGTTTTACTGGGTTTTTTGCACAATTTAGTAACAAGACTAGCTTACCTAAAAAGTTGACCAAAAATACCAATACTTGTGTTTTCATAGTAGAATTAGGTACAATATCTATTTATTTATTTTTCTTTAAGATACTTTGAAGTATTTTTCTTCAAGTTTAACTTGGATCAGGTCTATCCATCAAAGTTTCACTGGTTTTATCTCTTAATTCTCATTACTTATCGTCTTACTTTTATTATTATCAACTTTATAGTTGTGTAAATCATTTCTTATCATATTTTGTTTTTTCTTAGGTTTATCGAATCTAAATATTTCGGTCCGGTCATCATTTTCTCACATATATATTATCTATATTCTTTTCTACACCTACAAAATTTGAAAATATCATATATACCCAAACAAAATTCAAAATATCATATATACTCTTAGAAACTTCCTAAATATCATATATATTCCTAAAAAATTCCAAATATCATATATACCCGTATTAACATTATAATATCATATATACCTCTGAAAGCCATTTTAAGTTTTTGTAGATAACTTCACAAATATCATATATGCCCAAATCAAATTGAAAATATATAAATACCATTAGAATCTTGCTAATATTATATATATCCAAATTAAAAAACAAAATATCATATATACCTTTAATAATTATAATAGTATATTTTTTATTCTTATATTAATTTATTTTATTAAAAAATTAATGAAAAACGATTCAATCTTTTATTTTGTTTAATACATCAAGTTTTTCAATTTACTATATTTATTTATTTTTTCGTAAACAGTTACGATAACAATTATAATGTTTCTAGTAAATATTATTCATTTTAAATTTATGAAAATCTATATTACAAACCAATGACCTAGTCAATAATGATAATAAATATATGTACTATATAATATTTTTATTTTTAAATTAAACTATCATGTTTTACCTTGAAATTTTACTACGTTTTCTAAATTATTGTAACTAAAATTTTTGTGTAAGAAATTTAACTTTTTTAAAAAGTGAATAAATTTAATATTCTTAAATAAACTTTCGATTCCATAAGTTTCTTAGAATAAATATGAATTTTTTTTGCCAAGTATGAAATAAGTTTTGAGAAAATAATAAGTAGAAAAACATGTATCCTTAATTTATTAAATAGAAATATGATATTTTATTTTATAAAAAAGAGTATATGTAATATTGTAAATTTGATTTGGCCATATATGATATTTGATAATTTTGGTAAGGGTATATATGATATTTAGGGAGTTTATAGGGTATGTATGATATTTTTAGTTTAACTTGGGGATATATGATATTTCTAAAGTTTTCTAAGTGTATATTTATGATATTTATGAAGCTCTCTGTGGTTATATATGATATTGTAATATTTTTTTGGGGTATATATGATATTTTAAAAGTTTATAATGGTATATATGAAAATTCTATGTTCTACTTTTATCATTATCAAATTCTAATAAGTTGATGGGCTAATTCTCTTTAGGGCCTACACATCATGTTAGAGGATTTACGGTATGATGAACATTTCTAATGTTCATTTATATGCTTCATAGCTTTTCTTTTAGTTGAATCTTTTATTGTTGTTAATAGTATATAATAGTTATCAGAATTCTTTTAATGACACACAGGCTCAATACAAATTTCCCTAGGGTCATTACTTATATGTATCGAGTGTTCCCGTTCATCGTAATTATTTAAGATATTTCCTATCTGCTTTTACATGATACCAGAGTTAAGGCTCTAGATACAAACCTTAGTTGCCACCGCTTTCAAGAATGGGATTCTTGTTCTAGTTTTCGTCTAGACTTTGTTTCCAATATGACAAACACTTGCCAACTGTGGTGTCCTTGTTCCTGTTCAAGAATCAATGTCCACGTGTAGAATATTGTTCGTGCTAGAAATTATTGTTCACACAAGAAAGTTGTTCATGGTTGAAGTTACTAATCACCGGTGCATTCCATCCGCGATTTAAGTCTTGAATTCTTGAGTTTTATTCTCTGATTGGTGTCGTGATTGCTAATTTTGTCGTTATCTATTGTAATGGGAAACGCCAAGAACTTTGAGACTACTATTGCTCGTACTTACATATTCACCCGTGAGGAGTTTTGCTTGCTTTTCGCAAATGATCTGCATGTGGTGTATATATAAATATGCTTGGATTTTTCATATTATTTTGTTTTAAATGTCTACAAATATAAAGGTTTTGCCTCCTAGAGTGGAAGTCTTGGTTTCAAACCCAAATAAAGTGTAAAATAGTTTATAGTAATTTAAAAGTAGGAGTAGGGTAGATTTACGGTTAAAAAAAAAGTAAACTACACACATTTAGGCAAGTATACATATTGTGATATTAGTATAGTGTTGGTAAGAATCAAGTACTATTGTTTATGAACTTAACAACTTCTAATAGTTCACTTTACTATCACTTTTGTAATTGCTTAGCTAACAGTTAAAGTTGGTTTGTTTTTTAAAGTTAAACAGTATACCAATTAATTAGAGAATGAATATCATATCACTTTGGTTTTTGATTTTTGAATATTTTCCGTTAACATTTGATATCATGTATTAGAATTTGACAATATCAACTTAAATATAAACAGACAGTGCTCTCACTAGGGAGGACAAAGTCATACGATCGTATGTGACAAGGCTAATAATGATTTGTTGGCTTAAAGAACGTGACAGTGTTCATGATTTGATTTGATATTGATAAAATATAAAAACTTTTATAAATGATTGTATGATGTGTTATCTGGTGCGTATGATTTATGAATGATGTGATGGACTTTAAGTAGATGTTTATTTGTTTGGAAGTTTTATTGTAAACATTTTAGAATGGTGTTTTATGTCATGATACAATAAAGTTTTGGTTTTTGAAAGAGTTTAAGTTATATTCTCCCAAGCTCTTTTATTGATGTTTTTAACATGTATCAGTAAGTTGTGACATCCTATTTAAATTTTAACTTTCATTTAGTATCCTATAGTTAAAGATTGTAAGTTTAGTTTAGTTTAGTTTACGGAGGTGTTTTACTTTGTGATGCGTAAGAGCATTCATTGTGGATTTATTATCTTTATATATATAATTATATTAAAAATCAATATATTTTCTCTCTTATTTATAATTAAATAATACTTTTTACTTTTATTATTATTTTTTTTACTCAACTATTTTCAAAAATATTAAAAAATTTGTAGAGATTGAATAATGATTCTTTAAATATACCAATCAACAATAATATTTCTTTTTTTTTTCACTTACAACTACTTAAAAATATTCCATATAATATACCAAACACACTTATATTTTTTAGGGATTCTACTGTGAATACTTTAAGTATAACAAAAGCCGTGCGCTTGGGTTTTGTGATGCGTGACATAGGACCTTGAGTTCTCTATTTCATCATTTAAGTTCCATTATTATTATTGGTATTTTTGCTACATGTTCGATTCTATTTGTTAAGGATCCGGATGTAGATCAACACATAAACAAAATCAAATTGCAAGAGAAAATAATAACAAAGATGAACATGCGAGATTTAATGTGGTTTGGTCGATGTGTTCTAAGTTCACGAGTTGCAATCAGGGTAATATCTTTAAAGTTTTCGAGTCTCACTCGTGAGAAATTACAAGTACAATACACGACATAAATAAAGAAAATTAGAATTTACAACTTAATCCCCAAGAAAAATTTAATAAGCTACAATTAAATTAAAATTGGTCATGTATTTAATGTACTTAATCTGCCACTGAGTTATATTCTAATGCGAGCCCAAATGAAGACTTCATAAACCCAACATTTTTAATATCTAGAAGTTGAAATAAGTTCTCCATTTCATGTTCATCCTTACCAATGTTTTTTAGACCGGATCGGACTGGCCGGTCCGACCGGTTCTACCAGGATTCGGTGTCGGGTCCGGTCCGGTCTGGGGTGAATCGTTTTCTACTAGTCGAACCGGTCGGTTCGTCCTGAACGGCTGGTCGGACCAGGAAACCGGACCGGTTTTTGTATTATTTTTTTGTATTTTTCTATTTTAATGGGTAAAAACGGGGTGTTAAACCATAAATTAGTACATCGGATATATAAATATAGTTAAGTTTTATATATAACTATAAAATATATATGTAAATCATATATAAATTAGTTATATATAATTACATATATAAATATAATTAAAATATAGTTAAATCCGGTCCTACCGGTCTGACCACCAAACCAGTAAAACATCCGGTTCGACGTCTGATCCGGTTCTGAAAACATTGATCTTGATTTTTCAATATTTTTTTTTTGTGTATTCATATGTTTTTCATAATATCATCTTTTGATACATAAAAGAAGTGAAATTTACTAGAGGTTGTCTCGAGAGAGACACCGAACTCAAAGGGAAAAAAAGAATATACAAGCCAAAAACATCCCGTGGACAACACATGCAAACAACACATATACATACCCAAAAAAAACCATCGCTAGCATGACATGAAGGCATACACAATCATACAAAATCTAACAACTAATGTATCCCATGTTTCACATGCCACCTATAGCTGTATGCATTCTTAAGATTTAAAGCACACCTATGAGTAAATATATACTTAAATGCTATCGTCCAACTATAAGAGATGCTTACCTATAACTACATATTTATGACTATAGATACGCTTAATGCAAAAAATATGTCACTATCTGCAACCGAGATGGCTACCATCAACGGGTATCATGACGTGCAACCAAAGACATCCTAATCTGTACACCCTAAAAGTGTCCTAAGTTAGCACATACACGAAGATACTATCCCTCGACAGTACCAAATTTATGCCCCCTTCTAAAACTCCTTGCATGCGATGCGTCGTATCATTGTTAATGTCCTTGTCACGCTAAATGAACAATCACAAATACTACAACTTGGTTGCTTGATGTACACATTTCCCGGAAAATCTTTATCTATATTTCTTTTTATAATTGACCGTACTAAAGTTACAAACTTATTGCCGAGATAATCAGTTATAGACCAACTAATGCCTAATTCTTACCCTTTAAGCTATACTCCACTTGTCTCTCATTAGGGTCTGTTTGATATGAGATAATAGAATGGACGAAATAATTAAATGAATAAGTGAATGAAATAAATGAGAGAATGAGATGAATAATTATATTCCATTGTCTTATTTGGTTACCATTTGGGAATGAATGAATCATTAGTTTATGTAGTTTGTTAGGTATGAAAAAATGAAATAATGGAATGTAAAAGTAGTTATGGTGGTGATGGCGGGCGGTGATTGTGGACAGTGCTGGTTTCCGGCGGCGGCGGTGGCCGATGGTTTCCTGAGATGACGGTTACGGGTGGCCGTGGTGGCCGGTGACGTCGCTGGTGGCCGGTGGTTGGCGGCGGGGGCGGCCATTGGTCGATGGTGGTCACCACTTCTTGTGGTGATTGCCGATGACGAACGATCTTGGTGGCCGGTGATGATCGATCTTGGTGGCCGGTGGTAATCGTTGTGGCGGTGAGTAGATAGTGTTGGTGACTAATAATGGAAGAATATATAAAATTAAAAAAGAAAGAGAGAAGGGGGACGGATAAAATAGATTTGAGGGAATTGTAATGGTTCAATCAATTACATTTACTAATCAAACATGTTTTTATTCATTTACCACAATGATTCATTCCAATCCCTCCCATTGCTGCGTATCAAATGCTATCTTAAGCTTGTGTAGTTCTAAAAAAATAATGAAATTGGAATGCAACGAAATATATTAAAAAAAGGAATAAAACAAAATAGGATTCTAACGTCAAAAATGGAAAGAGTTGCATATTATTCTTAGGTTTTAACTTTACTCACGAACCAAATCGAAGCATATCAACAAAAATGAAATCATCGTAAATAATAACATGTATGAAGCTTCAAACTATGTCTACTACTCAATCTAATGATATCTTATTGACACAAAAAAATGTTTTTTTTCCTCTGAACTAGTTAAAATCCTTTGAACATTTTGGTATCCAAAACTTTTTACCCCCATGCAAAAATTGCTTGATTAGCCACAAGTATTTCCTAATCATTGACCTCTAGTTTTGATAAATAGTTTAAGTCATGATTTCACTAATGTCACAAAAGGGTTTCTTTGAAAGTCTAAGAATGCGTTTTTTAGTGTTTCACAAATACATTCAGGTTGATATGTATATGCTATTAACAACCATCAAAGGTAACATATAATTGTCCATCGTAAAGGTTTAAGCTGACTAAATAGACGTGCACCACACGGAGTCATTCCAATTAAACCAAATAACTAACCCACAAACCTAACCGTTGCATTGTGGGCCGTAACTATAACCCTAGACAAATGCTTTCTTTCTGCTATGTGAGTTTATGCAAGCTTTACACTAAACTATTGTTAACCATCCCTATAAATTAAACAAAATCTTTCATCTTTCTTTCTAACCACAACACTACATACACATTTTATAGGCAACAGAGTTATATTTATGTTTTATAACTTCAAAATCGTAAGTTTAAGCCGTGTGAAATAAGTTATAGTATCAAACGTAAAGAAAGATACACACATTAGATCTAGAAATATTGTTGGAATCAAAACATTACCTAAAGTCCTAGGCTAATAATTACAAAATATTGTTGGAATCAAAACATTACCTAAAGTCCTATAAATATTGTTGGAATCAAAACATTACCTAAAGTCCTATAAATATTGTTGGAAACAAAATATGTAAAAATAAAAATGAGGTCATGGTTCAATTCCCATCTAAACAAAAAAAATACTTAAAATTAAGCTAAAAGATTTTCTCAACAATAGGTTTTTTACAAGGAGGTTGGGGATAAGGTCCAAACTAAAAAATAAATAAATGAACCCGATTAAAATAACATCTATAATCCGAATTAGGGTCATATATTTTTCGTTTAATTTTTTTTTCCCAGGCTAATAATTAAAATCTAACAAAAGAAAAACACACTACATAACCTTGCAGCGTTTCATGTACATATTACACCGACTGTGACCCTCGTTTACCCTCAGCGCACAGTTTCGCCTGAACGAAACTCCGTCGAACGATTGCAAGATGCCTGCTTTCTCCTCTACATTCACGAATCCATCATTCTTCATCCTACACACCAAGTGTCATCACTCTTCTTCAACTCCCAACTTATTCTGTACACCACCAACCACTTCTTTCCCCCTTCTTTCCCTTCGTACACGACGCCATCGCTTCAATTCTACAATTACAGCATCTCTTAAAGTACAGTGATGACATTTCTTTTTGATCTTTGTCTTTTCTTCGTGCAAATTGGTTGAATACCCATATGCCCACCAACTGTTTGATGAAATGTCTCAATGGGTTTAATTTTTTTTCAGGAAAGTTTTGGCCGCGTTACGAAGACATGGGGTGATTTTACAAGCTTGAATTACTGGGTTGTTCGGGATTATTATCGACTTGTTGAGTTTGTTAATTCCTTTGAGCCTCGAATTCAGAAGCTTTCTGATGAACAGGTTTGAGTGTTGTCATTCTGAAGCTTTCTGTATCAAGAATTTTAACCTTTTTAATGGTTAATCAGCTAACTGCAAAAACTGCTGAGTTTCGTCGTCGCTTGGGGAAAGGAGAGACACTTGCGGATATTCAAGCTGGTTCTTAAATAGCTTCTCTCATGTTTAGTTGTCTACAACATTGAAGTTTTTTTTTCTTTTTGTATGTAATGATTGAATATAGGTACTTAATTTACATAATTGTTATACAGAGGCATTTGCTGTTGTTCGTGAAGCTGCCAAGAGGAAGCTAGGCATGCGTCATTTTGATGTGCAGGTGTCTCTATATTTCTCTCTGTATATGCTTGTTTAATTGGAGTATGTTAACTTAATTATAGTTAGAAAAAAGTGTAATGAGTATATTTATGTGATGCAATGCTTATTATGGTTAATGGTCTTGATTAGAGTTTGGTCTTGCAATTGCTAGATTATTGGTGGAGCAGTTCTTCATGACGGGTCTATTGCTGAGATGAAAACTGGAGAGGGAAAAACACTGGTTTCAACGTTGGCTGCATATCTTAATGCCTTGACTGGCGAGGGTGTTCATGGTATGTGTATTATATTTTGGTTGTTCTTCTGCTTCAAAATTTGCTGTAGGTGTAAGCAAAATTACAGTGCAAGCATGTTGATCTGCAAATATATAATATGACTATATGATTGGCATATTTTTTGATTTACAGTGGTTACTGTTAATGATTATCTTGCTCAACGTGACGCTGAGTGGATGGGACGTGTTCATCGCTTTTTAGGTCTTTCTGTTGGTCTAGTTCAAGTAAGTGACTAAATCTGTGCCCATACTTAATAAGATTCATAAAATACTCCTTTAAACTTTCTCTTCGGCTCTTTCCTTTTATATTACCACACAGAGGGGGATGAAATCTGGGGAAAGGAGGTCTAATTATAGATGTGATATTACATACACCAATAATTCAGTAAGTCTCTCTATGTTGTTTTTACTGCAATATTTGTCACCTGTACTTCCTCATAGCTGCAAATTTAATTATCTAGGAACTTGGTTTTGACTATTTGAGAGACAATCTTGCTGGAAGCAGCGAACAACTAGTTATGAGATGGTATTACCGTATTCTTCACGGTGCATATTTGATTTAAAATTATCCAGGACTAATAGCACAATGTTTATCAGGCCAAAACCGTTTCATTTTGCAATAGTTGATGAAGTTGATTCTGTCCTAATTGATGAGGGGAGAAACCCATTACTCATCAGTGGCGAGGTATATTTTCTCATTTTAAGTTGTGACCCTAATGTATCTTTTGGCTACAAAGTTGAAGTAGTAGCTTAGTATTTTTAAACTTTGATCCGCATCTCAGGCTAGTAAGGATGCTGCACGTTATCCGGTTGCTGCCAAAGTAGCTGAGCTTCTCATACGTGGCCTTGTATCTTGTTTCTTGTTTCTCTATTTCTTTTCTTTTTTTTATTTTTGGGTATTGATATCTATTATCTAGTGTGCCTAATTGTTGTTTTCACTACACAGCATTACAACATAGAGCTTAAAGATAATTCAGTGGAGTTGACAGAAGAAGGAATTAACCTAGCTGAGATGGCTTTGGAAACAAATGATCTATGGGATGAGAACGACCCTTGGGCAAGGTAACTTTCATTTTGTATTTTTCTATGTTCGTATATTAATAGTTAATTTTGTCATTCAGTTTCAGTCTCTTAGCAATAAACTTTTACAGATTTGTCATGAATGCTTTGAAAGCCAAGGAGTTTTACCGCCAAGATGTTCAATACATTGTTAAAAATGGGAAGGCTCTCATAATAAACGAGGTAATAAACGCATTTACTCATTCTCTTGGTTTTCTTTTGTTTGGGCCAAGTTACTTTTTAGCTGTTTTTTTTCATTTTAAATATTTTATGTCCTTATTGCTTTTTTTTTATTTCCAATACTTAATATCCCACAAAGAATAAATGACAAACACATATAATTACTTGAAGTTGACGGGGAGAGTAGAAGAAAAACGACGATGGTCAGAAGGGATTCATCAAGCTGTGGAGGCCAAAGAAGGTCTACAAATCCAGGTATATACAGTGATATTTATCAGTTAGTCATATGTTTCACATCATATTTTTTCTTGGTAGCTTTATTCTCGTGTACTTCTTAGGCGGATTCGGTTGTAGTGGCGCAAATCACATACCAATCACTGTTTAAGCTATATCCGAAGCTCTCTGGGATGACTGGGACTGCAAAAACTGAGGTATTGACATTTTGTGAATCTACATATTGCCATCAATATAAGTTTACTGCTAGAATTCTTTGTTTATTTACACTGTTACAGGAAAAGGAGTTCTTGAAAATGTTCCAGATGCCTGTTATTGAAGTGCCCACAAATATGCCAAATATTCGCAATGATTTACCCATCCAAGCTTTTGCAGTAAGACATTAAATTTCATGACGTTTCCACCATAAATTTTCTTATGAAGATACTTCTATTTTAAAATTGTTGACCATACTTTTAATTGTTATGATACATAGACTGCTCGTGGTAAATGGGAATATGTCCGTAAAGAAATTATAAACATGTTCAGAGTTGGTCGACCTGTTTTAGTTGGAACTACTAGGTACTAAAATTATATTATCTCAAAATTTCATTCTTTATCTATGTATATTTTTGTTAATCCATTTAATAAAGTTGCTTCTATTTGTGGATGTAGTGTTGAGAATTCAGAATATCTATCTTTGTTGCTAAGGGAAAGCAGGATACCTCACAATGTTCTCAATGCACGACCAAAGGTTTATTTTATTAGGAAGCAATGCAGTTAAATTCTTACTTTTATGGACCTGATTTATGTTCTAAGAATTTATATTTGTTTTTTTTTTTCTTTCAGTATGCTGCCAGAGAGGCTCAAACCGTGGCCCAAGCTGGACGAAAGTATGCCATCACCATATCTACAAATATGGCTGGGAGAGGGACGGACATTATACTGGGAGGGAACCCAAAGGGGTGTTGGTCTTTCCAGTACTTGTGGATGTCATTTGTTCCAAGTCACAGATAATGTGTATTATCAATATGTTATTTATGATTTTTGGAAATTTCAGATGCTTGCAAAAGAAGTTATAGAGGACAGCATACTTTCACATTTGAGTCATGATACTCTAGATATTGACTTTGAAGAGACAAAGTCACAAAAGGTAATTCAATCAGTATCATGATTATACCATCATCTGTTCTATTAATCAGTTCCTTATCATCTTTTGGTGATGTAGGTATTATCAAAAATGAAAATTGGACCATCGTCCTTAGCTTTGCTAGCTAAGGCGGCCCTAATGGGTTAGCGATCTTGACCTTTGCCCTTTTACTTCAGTTCATTGATTGTGAACCACTGATCTTTATACATATCCCATGTTTATGTTCTTGGTACTGTTTATATTAATGCAGCTAAATATGTGTCCAAAAGTGAGAACAAAAATTGGACATATGAGAAGGCAAAGTCTATAATTTCAGAGTCAGTTGAGATGAGCCAATCAGTGGGTTTAAATGAGCTGGAAAGACTTGTAGAGGAACAATCAGAGATGTACCATCTTGGACCTTGCATTGCACTTGCTTATTTGTCAGTGCTTAAAGACTGTGAAGCTCACTGTTTCAATGAAGGAATGGAAGTCAAACGACTTGGTGGGCTCCACGTGATTGGCACATCTTTGCATGAGTCTCGGAGAATTGATAATCAGGTAACTCAAGCTGACTTTGAAATTTTCAGGACCTACATTTTTTGTCTTATTTGTATAACTGAAAACTTGATAACCAGATTATTTTTGTGCTTTACAAAGCTTCGTGGCAGAGCAGGAAGGCAAGGAGATCCTGGATCAACACGGTTCATGGTCAGGTAACTTCTACTAATGATCTTTAAAGCTACAACTCAAATACTGACTTGATTCTTCATGGTTAATTTCTATAAAAGGTGTTTTTCATCTTCCTTGTGCTTTGTGACTTCTGTTAAAGTCTATGTAATTTTAGACCTATCAATGATACAGTTTGCAGGATGAAATGTTCCAAAAGTTCAACTTTGACACCGAGTGGGCTGTGAATCTGATATCAAGGATTACAAATGATGAGGATGTGCCAATTGAAGGCGAGGCAATTGTTCGACAGGTATGATTCAATTATTTATGTGATAATTTTATTATATGAATCATTGATGTGGTTCTCCCCTAGTATGATCACATTCTATTGACCTAGGCATGTATATATTTGTTTCTTGTTAACTTGCATATATTTCATTCATTATAGCATGTTCTATATCATATTCTAACCGGTTGTTCTAATCATAACAAATTTCAGCTTCTGTCTCTCCAAGTTTCGGCAGAAAAGTATTTCTTCAACATAAGAAAGAGCCTTGTAGAGTTTGATGAAGTGTTAGAGGTATGTATTCTATCGTATAGATGACCATGTATATTGTTTTAATATTTTTGATCGTCCACTAATCTAGAGTTTGGTGATGATTTTTTATTTTTATATTATATGTTTTCCTAGTTCATATATATATGTTTAGTATGTTTCAGTTCCCAGTTATATTATTCAAGGGTGCTATTATCCTTGGCATTCTTGTTTCGGAGTAATATCATACCTTCTTTTTGCTGTTGCATTACTGAATACATAATTTTCTGGTTCCAGGTGCAAAGGAAGCATGTTTATGATCTTCGTCAGTTAATTATAACTAGTGACTCTGAGAGTTGTTCACATCACATATCCCAGTGAGTGTTATCTTACTAAGATGTATTATTTTGAAAGTTATTAATCATCCAAAAAGGTAGACCTTAAAACAACTAGTAAATATATTTTTCATAAAAAGCTTGTATTTTTGTTCATGTTACTATTTTAATCTGAACATTTCATGTATGGATATAAGGTACATGCAAGCAGTTGTAGATGAAATTGTTCTGGCAAATGTTAACCCCTTAAAGGTATTAAATATTTTTACCCTAGATTCAAGTTCTATTCACTCAGCATAGTTCTGATCTCAATAATTGATATATACAATAGCATCCAAAAAGCTGGAACTTAAACAAACTCTTAAGAGACTTCTTTGCAATTTCTTGGAAGATTTTAGACGGTGAGTTTTATTTTCAGTCCTAACTCAACTGGATAATCTTAATTAGGGCTTAATATTTTTATTTTCTAAAATTCAGAACTGATAGTCATATCTGTGGTTTCTCCAGAATCATGTACAGGAATTACGGTGGAATCTTTATTGCTGTCTCTTGTTAATGTTCATGAAATGAGTGATGTAGATATTAACGACTTCAAGTTTTCAAATTTACCTCAACCTCCAAATGCGTTCAGAGGCATCCGTAAGAAGGCTTCTTCACTGAAACGCTGGCTAGCTATATGCTCTGATGATTCGCTCAAGTGTGTACAATAAACGTTTTTGATAAATTTGGTTTCACCTTTTCTAGTAGTTTAAATAGAGGCGGCAATTTTGGTCCATTTATTTTCAAATGGTTCAATTTGGGCTGTATTTTATTTCAAATGGGCCAAGTTTAGCTAAAATGGAACAGGTTAAATGTAGTGAAATTACCCAAGTTTAGCTTTAGATTTTTTTATCAGAACTATTGAGATATAGAAAAAAGTGTATATGCTAGTTAACCCAACCTAACCCATACAAAAATTTATATGTTTCAACCGAACGCTGTTGGTCCATTACCCAACCCACCTGTCTTGCCACCTCTAATTTGAATGCAATATTCTTACTTGGAAATGTTAACTGCAGAGATGGAAGATATCAAATTACTGTTAATCTTCTGCGCAAGTACCTTGGTGATTTATTAATTACTTCATACATGAACGTTGTTCAAGAGTCTGGTTATACGGAAGAATACGTGAAAGAAATCGAGGTAATTTTGATCTAATGCTAATACTTATCACATTCTTGTTTCTTCTTTCCATAATATATTAAATTTTCAATCTTGAATACAGAGAACTGTTCTTGTGAAATCCCTAGATAGTTTCTGGAGGGACCATCTTGTCAACATGAACAGACTAAATTCAGCGGTATGTTATTATCATAATTCTGTTCATTCCAAGATTAAGAAGTTTCATTTCGAATTTTACTTATTTTCCCTGATTGTAATCACTCAAAAATGTGTAAATGAGGTTTTTAATCATCATGTTTGTCACTGAGTTGTATAAGAACAAATAACCTATGCACTTGCTGAATTGAGTTTAAACATTGTACTTGTCTTAGGTATTAATTTCAGTTATGCCACTGAATTAATGTTTTTTTTAACCAATATATGGTTATTTTGATGCAGGTGAATGTGAGAAGTTTTGGGCATAGGGACCCATTGGAGGAATACAAAATTGATGGTTGTCGATTTTTCATCTCGATGCTTAGTGCAACTAGAAGGTTGACCGTGGAAGCACTTTTAAACCACTGGTCAACTCCCATGGAATCCCAAGAAGTATATGTAGGATGATTATAGGAAAGATTTTATGTGTGCATATATAAACTACACATTCATGCATGATGTATCATTGTACAGGTAATTTGTTACAGTCTAGGGAGTTAAGTT
This sequence comes from Flaveria bidentis, assembly GCA_018326385.1. Classification (NCBI taxonomy): domain Eukaryota; kingdom Viridiplantae; phylum Streptophyta; class Magnoliopsida; order Asterales; family Asteraceae; genus Flaveria; species Flaveria bidentis. The sequence continues at coordinate 15,170 of BJCM01152104.1, read as the reverse complement.
TGATCTTTAGGCGATTCTTAATGGTATAAAATCTTTTAAATCCATATTGTATTGTGAATAAGTAAATTGAGAAATTACATGACTATTTCTTAGCATCATGTGTTTTAGTAACATCATGTCAGGAAGAAACATGGAATGCAAGTAATATACTAGTTCAGTATGTATATGTAGGAAATACTTGGTGTAAATGTTAAAAATAAGAAAGTAGGGATCATAATAATTACATTTTAATATTTTTAAAAGTGGTTGCGAGTGAAGGAAAAAAAAAAGGTAATGATAAAAATATTAAAAAGTATTATTTAATTGAAAGATATAGTAAAAAATAGTGTTTTTAGTGTAAATATGAGTATGGGGTTGGAAAAGCTAGTGTGAATGCTCTTATGTGATGATATTTTTTATCGGTTCTTTATGTCTTTCGTTCTACTTCATCTAAACACAAAATAAATAACATTTTTTTCTCTCTTCTAAACCTTTTTGCTTATTCATTTCATATTAAACTTTTGAGTGTAGTAATTTGATATAGAAATTTGTATAAATTGACGTTTTAAACGAGAATGATCAAATGTATATTTCTATTGCTTTGTTTGATTTTAATCTAGACATGCATATGATAAAAAAATAGTGAAAGTAAAAAAAAACCTCGTATTTACCACGTCAATGTTGTTTTATGTGCTCTCTCTCGTATATTGCAAGTGTCGGATGCCTTTGTACGCGCATGTGTATAAAGTTTCATACGTCTGTATACACCCTAGATCAATTAAATTGGGAGAAGACAAATCATAATTTTTCAATGTAAAGATTATGAAGTCGAGTCTTATTTAAATGCATATGTTTTAGTTGGGTTATATGTTTCATCATATTGAGCTTTTAAACGGTAGGTTTCCCCTAAAATGATAGACGGTCTAGATCATGAGCGTTGTCTGTTATTGTAAGACGTAAGTGACCTTTCACTAATAGATTTATTCGGATGCGAGCTTTAAAAGTATTCGTCGACCACTTTTTACATGTATAATAAATTATACTTGTAAATGTGGCTTGTTGATAGGTTGAAAGTTGTTGGGCGGTCCCTTCTGTGTTTGTGACCATCGAAGAAGAAGCAATAGAAATGGAGAGAACTCAAAAATCGACAATCAAACGTCAAAGAACCACAACGCAACAAAACCCTAATCGAACCCACCACCTTGATATCATCTACAATTCCTAATTTTCTCAATCCACACATACTACTCATTGCTTTCCCCAATTCTATGGTACTGCAATGGCGTCATGGTCATGCCACTCGGCGATCGTCGACGTCAATCGAACCGCTTCGATGATACAGATGTTAACCCCCAAACACCATCTGTTTCACCGATCGAGAGAATCCGGTGATTTCAACACCAAGTGGCGGTTGCCTCAACGTCGTCGTATCAGTGTGGTTGTTGCTGCTGGGGCTGAGCTTTCTAATCCTTTCTCCGTCAACATTGGTTTGGATTCTCAGGTGCGCTGATTGTCAACTTAGCTAGTTTTATCAATCATTGAACAAATTGATCCACTGAATGATTTAGATCTGTAATTCGTTGGTTATTGTGTTTCGGAAGAGTTAATTCTTTGAATGCTGAAATGGATCGAGATTTTCATTGGAAACAAGGGACTGTTGTGGGATTTTCGTTTTTAGAATGATTATTGTGATGTGAAAATCATAACCAAGAACAAATAAGGGGCTGTTTATCGGCTTTTAACGGCGCAGATGTCTGAATAGTTTAGAATTTATTGGGTTAGACCGTTAGTTTCTCGAGCAAATGTCTCAGACATTTTCCTACGAATGGTTGAGCGTTATACTAATGCTGAAGGGTTAAGAGGTCTAATGATGAATGGTTAAGACTTTTGTCTGAATTGGTATATACTAGCTCTTAATGGTTCCGACCTCTTCATGGTTAAACACTTAATGGTTCACAAGCATTTAATCATTCAGAAATTGTCAAACATCCCTTAAGTTAGGTTGTCAACATTGATTACAATAATCAGTTTTTAGTGGAAACTTCTAAGATCTTGGTTTCTTCTTTGAGTTAATTAATATTAATGACCATAAATAATATGAAAATCATAATCAGTTTTCGTCAAACATTCTGTACATTGTACAACCCCTTAGTTGAGTTATGCTTGTGCATGTTAATATATTTTTTGGAAATGGAAAACATCTTGGATGTTTACCGTTAGTTCTTCTTGATAAGTTGAGTGTGATTTAAGATTGAAACATGGGAAATCTTTGTTGGAAATCAGCAGTATGCCACTCTTATCTGTTGCATTTTTGGCATAGTTGCATACTGGTGTTGTGAAACCTCATTGAGTCATTGATGACGTTAGTGACTAATTCCTTTGTATTTGTCTTTAATTTCTAGACATACCAATCACACAATTTGACACAATTACCTTGGGTGGGTCCACTTCCAGGAGATATAGCCGAAGTTGAAGCGTATTGTAGAATCTTTAGAGCTGCTGAAAGCCTTCACAATGCATTAATGGACACTTTATGTAATCCACTCACGGGTGAATGCAGTGTTTCTTTTGTTTTCCCTTCAGAAGACAAACCTTTACTTGAAGATAAGATAGTCTCTGTTCTTGGTTGCATGATATGCCTACTGAATAAAGGACGTGAAGATCTACTATCTGGCCGATCAACAATCATGAAATCATTTAGTGTTTCAGATGTAGATATAATGGAAGATAAGCTTCCGCCACTTGCTACTTTCAGGCGTGAAATGAAAAGATATTGTGAAAGCATACACATTGCTCTTGAAATATACTTAACACAAGATGATTCTAGAAGCCTGGTTGTCTGGAGAAAACTTCAAAGGCTGAAAAATGTTTGTTATGATTCTGGTCTTCCCCGGGGGGATGATTATCCGCCTCACTCATTATTTGCTAATTGGAATCCTGTTTATTTATCTACTTCAAAACAAGATATTGAATCTAGTGATTCTGAGGTTGCTTTCTGGAGGGGTAGTCAATTGACAGAAGAAAGTTTGAAGTGGTTACTTGAAAAAGGGTTTAAAACGATTGTAGATCTTAGAGCTGAGAATGTGAATGATATATTCTATGAAACTGCATTGCAAGATGCACTTTCATCTGGGAAAATTGATCTGGTCAAACTTCCTGTTGAATTGGGGAATGCACCATCAATGGAGCAGGTTGAGATATTTACAACCTTGGTATCAAACCCGATGAAAAAACCGATTTATCTTCATAGTAAAGAAGGTGTTTGGAGAACATCCGCGATGGTTTCTAGATGGAGGCAATACATATCTCGTTATAGTTCACCTGATAACATTCAAATTCAAGACAATGAAGAATCTTCAGCCACAATTAACAAGTATAAAAGCAGTAATGGGGCCTACACAGATGAGCTGAATAAAATTGATGATGATCAAAATGAGGTTCTTGTTAATTTCTGTGTAAATCCAATTGAATCCCAGTTACCACCTAGAAATGTTTTCTCCCAAAAAGAAATGTCAATGTTTTTAAAAAGTAGAACCTTGTCCCCTTCGACTTATTTTACTTTCGAACGCAATAGATTGGAGAAACAAATGAAATCAAGTAAGAAACCTGATTCTAATGGGTCATTTTCCAGCATCAGCAATTCTGATTCAACAAATGGTTCAGCAACCAATGGGAATTTATCTAATTATAATGGGAATAATGTCCTTCAGAATCAAGATAATTCTCGTTCCAGTTTGAAAGAATTCAATGATGCAGATAGGCAGGCAACACGTGTCACACGAACAGATAATTTAGAGGAATTAAGCAATGAAGATGTAGAAATGATTGAGGGAAATATGTGTGCTTCAACAACTGGTGTTGTAAGAATCCAATCAAGAAAAAAAGCAGAGATGTTTCTAGTGAGAACAGATGGAATTTCTTGCACTCGAGAAAAAGTAACAGAATCTTCATTAGCTTTTACTCATCCGAGCACCCAACAGCAGATGCTTATGTGGAAATCATCACCCAAAACTGTGTTACTGTTGAAGAAGCTTGGCCAAGAATTAATGGAACAAGCTAAAGAGGTACTTCTATCACAATATTAGTCAGAAGATTATTCTTGTCACATAATATTTCATTCAAATTGGTGCTCTTCTGCTTAAAACACAGGTTGCATCTTTCTTGTATCACCAAGAAAATATGAATATTCTTGTAGAACCTGAGGTTCATGACGTTTTTGCAAGAATACCTGGTTTTGGGTTTGTACAAACTTTCTACAGTCAAGATACGAGGTATTGTGTTCATATAATTTAGGGGTGGAAAATTTGACTTCCATTTATGTATATTTCTAATAAGTCAAACATGTAAAATCGACATAGGTAAGCTAAGAGAGAATCAAGTTGAAATCGCTCATTGTGTAGATCTAGTGCATAAACTTCCTAAATCTTTTTATTTAATAAATTAGATTATTATTATAAAAAAAGTAATGTTGTAATCATATTCAAGTTTTTTTTTTTCGAAAAAACAAAAGTTGAACAAAAAACAATCGTGGTCAACCCAACCTGACTTGACCCGTATTTAAGTTAACCCATTTTTAGTCGAACCTGATACCTAACTTGCCACTTTGTCACCTTCATATAGTGATCTTCATGAGAGGGTAGATCTGATTGCCTGTTTGGGGGGAGACGGAGTTATTTTGCATGCATCAAATTTGTTTAGAGGTGCTGTTCCCCCTGTGGTATCATTCAATCTTGGATCTCTTGGGTTTCTCACTTCACATGCTGTAAGCATCTTACCCAACTTATTGTAGTCATGTGTTAGATTATATACCATATTTCAAACAAATTTATTCATCATTAAATTTGTGTGCTACAGTTTGAAGACTATAAGCAGGATTTGAAACGCGTCATCCATGGAAACAACACATTGGAAGGTGTTTATATAACTCTTAGAATGCGTCTTCGTTGTGAGATATTCAGAAATGGGAAAGCCATGCCTGGAAAAGTTTTTGATGTTTTAAATGAAGTTGTGGTGGACCGGGGTTCTAACCCATATCTTTCCAAAATTGAGTGCTATGAACATGACCGTCTTATTACTAAGGTTGGTTATGACTTAGTTGACTCATGGTGTGATGGTGACCTTTTTGTTTATGTTTGTTTTTAAGATGTAATATCGGCACCTAACATTATAATGAAATAAGGTGCAAATATCAACATCTTGCCTCTATGCTTAAGTTTACCTAGAGGTGGCTAGATGGGGATTGTCAGGCGGGGTACTGGCAGGGGGATTTTGGTCTAAACAGGTAATATTGGTATATATCAACATTGGTTGGGTTGACCTGTTAACATTTGTTGTCCTTTTCTTGAATTTTTTTGAATAATTTGATGTATAAAAATGATTTTGTATACCTAGAAAAATACTTAATCTAATTTGTTCCAGAAAAGAACAATTTACATGGTTGGTTGCAAGGATTTATGTACACCTTAGGTCACTTTGACATGTTTAACTCGACCCGTTAGCAGTACAATGTAAACCAATGCAACACATTGTTAGGTAAACCAGTGGATGATGGTTGTGTACTTGTAAAGGGTATATTACAATAAATAGCTGCACGCTTTATCTTCATTTTTTATCTAATATGGGCAATGGACTTAAAACATCGTATCAAAGCTCCAATTACCTTTGAAAATTATTTGGGTTAATCTGACAAAAAAAACTTGTGACATGCTGACAGAGTTGAATGATTTTCATAATACTTTCCAAAAGTGGGATGATTCTTTTTGTAATATTATTCTGAAAGTTGAATGTGTATGCCATTGTTTACAAAAGTTGGATGGTGTTAGCAAGGGCAAAGTGCACAAAATAGCAACATTTATCATTTATAGCAATTTAATTTTTTTTCTTGAACGAACTAACATCCTTCCATCTATTTATAGTATTCAGCCTTCATTTACCTGTAAAAATGGCACCAACACTATTGACCAAATTAGAATATTAGATATGAAGTCAAAATGTGTTACTATTTATTTCATCTTTCCTTTTCATAAGCTCTCCTATCATTTGACCTAAAATTATTTTTTCCAATAGGTGCAAGGAGATGGAGTCATAGTAGCAACACCAACAGGAAGTACTGCTTACTCTACAGCTGCAGGAGGTTCAATGGTATGCTAAAACAAAAAAAAATAAAACAGTAATATGGTAGGTTTGCAGGAGACTTGTATATTTTAAGGGCATATTATGAATGCAGGTACATCCAAATGTTCCATGCATGCTTTTTACCCCGATTTGTCCACATTCGCTCTCGTTCAGACCTGTTATACTTCCTGATTCTGCACGTCTTGAATTAAAGGTGATTTGACCTGATTACAAATGTTCTGCTTATAGTACTGAATAGAGTCACTCAGAAAAGAGTTAAATTTTCCCTGTCATTAACATCTTATGATTCATACAGATTTTGTGGGACTTATTTGTTGTTGATCAAATTATTTTTGTAAAGTTTACAAGACAATTGAACAGTATTTGTTTTGATGGCAGATACCAGAAGACGCACGAAGTAATGCTTGGGTGTCATTTGATGGAAAGAGAAGGCAACAGCTTTCGAGAGGAGATTCGGTGCGTATATGCATGAGCCAGCATCCTCTCCCCACAGTCAACAAGTTTGACCAAACAGGCGATTGGTTTCGCAGTTTGATTCGATGCCTGAATTGGAATGAAAGACTAGACCAGAAGGCTCTCTGATTTCAATTTAAAATCTTTTACCAAAATTCTTGTAAATTTAGTGTACATATTATACAGGTGAGACAACACAAATATAGATAGAGTCTAGAACTTGTAAGGTACAAGATGCAGGTGAGTATAAATTATAACCATTGCTTTAAAAAATGGTTATACACTTTTACCATATACACCTCTTTTTGATGGAGCATTAATTTTTCCCCCCTTTTGACATTGTTCTTTGTCTTGTTGATCATTATTTACATGCCAAATGGGAATAAATTTTATAGTTAACATATTTTTATGTTCTTCTGATGGAAGACTTTTTTTAAATATTTAAATTGTTATTATACATATATACTAACTTTTAAATGAATTATTATGTTTTGTGCATAAAGCCTAGATAGATTTCTCGCAACTTGTCCAGAATTTGTGTTATATGATATTTGACGGTCAGTTTTCATGTGTGACATACGAATCCAACATGGATTGACGCCTACACATTACAAATGGGGTTCAACTTTCAAGTCCCGTCTGACATGGATTTATGTTTGGGTGCGTAGGTTAGGTCTTTGTCCTCAAAAAATACCTCTTTTAAGCTTGAAGATCAAACCTTGACAGAATTGTCACAAGGGGCAGAAATTCTGCATTTGGACAACTTGGGATTGACTAGTATATATGCTAGCTCATGCATTCGCATTCTTTACCATAATACAAAGATCCATATCTCTCTCTCTATATATATACACACACGCAAATTGATTGTTATATATTTTACAATTTATAGATCCATAAAAGAACTCAACAAAAACAAGACAGCAACGATATAAAACCATTATCTGATACAGAAATATTTCACCTTTATGGAACTACCAGTACACTTGAAGGATTTAAATACCTCTTTTTTTGAAGGATTTAAATGAATTAATGATTAACCTAAAAGAAGATTTAAGGTTGTGCCTGAAGTACTTGACAACGGAATTCTCCCAATGCCCAAATTGGGAAGATGTTTCTATATGCAGCATATGTGATCATGCAGTTCCTGTTAAACACTCCCATAATCTCCTGCATATTTCGAAAGAAAATTGAATAACAATAGACTATAAGTTTATCAAAATTTCATAAATTAACAGAAACACTATTTGTTCATTAAAATATTGCATCAAGACCGAAGGCAAAAATGACATGAGATTACCTCTTGTGGGAAATCTCCATTTTCCAACTGAGAATTAATCAATACTCGGGCTGCTGAGTGCAATGGCTTTGGATCTCTTTTGGCCTGCAAAAATATTAAAGCAACATACAAATTTCTGTCAAGATTGGAAAAGCGTCTACAGGTTATTAACTGGCATTGGTTTTGGATGCATACCTGCTCGGCATCAATGAGAGCTAACATAGCCCAACCTGTATTTACCACATGAGACCGATTTCCCTCAAGATTGGTATACACCTGAATAGAAAATATCAGCACTTTAATGCAAGTGTAATGCGTAAGAAATAAGTCAAATGATATCAAATAAATTTTCAATTTTGACCTTGTTCTGACAAGAGAGGTAGCTCTCTCCCCATCCACCTGAAGCAAGTTGTTTAGACAACAAAAAGTTACAAGCCTTGCGAATGCTAGAGCAGTTAGAGAAGTTTTTTCCTGCAGCCACTAATCCTTTGACCCCAAACCATGTGCCATACGTGAAGCAAACTGCCCACGAGCCATACCTAATGAACGTATTGCAAAATGTTCTGATCAAATATGGCAAGAATTATACTTTTTTCTATAGGTATATAGGATCATTTCATTAAATAATAAGGTGCAAAACAAACCATGAACCATCTGAGGCTTGGATTGATTCAATGAAAGCAGCAGCTTTATTGATGCAGCGTTGGATTTCTTCTTTCCTATGGTCAGGGTACAATTTCCTAAATGCCACCAGAGCTTGAATTGCAGCCGAGGTACACTCCACATATCTGAAAATCATATCCAGTTGATAAAAATCACAAAAGATCCATAAATTTAGAAAAAAAATATTACAAAAGAGGTCTTGATATCTTACGGGTAGTCGATAACAATGTCACCAAAAGTTTCAGCAGGATTTACCAACTGAAAAGGGGGTTGTATAGACAAATAAAAATGTCAGGTAATGTCTTCAATGATAATTAAAATTGTATTGTATGCCACACTATGATTGGGAGAATTTGAGCATTGGAAAATGAGGCGTGTATGTGTCTGTCTATGGGAAGATGAAAATGGATCATGTGATTGAAGTCAAACATGTAATAGTAATTGCATGCATACCTCTAGCCAACTATAGGATCTCTTCAATTCATATGTTGCAAAACCACCATCAGAGTTCTGAAATGATAGTTGGGAAACCAGGAACAGCATTATGTTAGATTACACACGTGAAAAGATAATTACTACAGCCAGAATTACCTGTAAAGATAGAATAACATTGACGGCATCATACAGCCGGTTTGCATCCATTGGTTCACCAACAAGTTCTGATGGCAATTTCGCAAGCAAAAGTGAAGCCTAATAGAAAGCAAATAAAGTGCATTAACAATTAACAACCTGTCAGGTTGAATATGATATAAAAATATTTACCTTTAACCCTTCTGCAGTACAATCTGAAATGGGCCAGCCATGGTCTGCAGTTGAGAATGGCCAAGCACCTTTTGAAATATGACGGTACCAATAATCAAGATCACCATAGCAGTTATCTAACACCTTTAAAGCAAAAGAAAGCAATTTAAAAGAAGCAGACATAATTAAATCTAAAGGTAATGTGTAAAGTTAATAATAAGTGAGTTTCACCTGTGACTTCTTTATATACATGTGTCCTCTTTTCAGTGTTGGACCAAAGTCTTCAATGAGGTTTGTAGAGATAATTGCTTGAACGGCGAATGCTGTATCCCATAACTGACTACCGTTGTAACCCTGCATTACATAATTACTCATATGATGAAATTCCATTTACTATGTTATAGGGGTTATGTAATGACATGGTGATGATAAGTCATCCGGATGTCAACATTTCTCTTCCCTTCACATTAACAAAATAAAAAATATATTTTAATAACATAGGATGGCAAAGTGTCACATCTTCAGACCTGCATTTTCATGCCATCTTCAGCAAGCCACAGATAATCAGGTATTCTTGGGAGGTGCAACTTGAAAGCTTCTGAGTTTGGGTCTTCTGCCCAGCAGCAGAGCATATTTAGGACCTTGTAAAAAAGTTTAGGTTTAGATGAAAGAGAATCCTTTCTATAATTAGAATTTATGAAAGTAGTAGTTATTTTCAAGAGAAGAATTAAAATATATACATGGTGTAGGAAGGGGTACAGCAGGAATAACTTAACCTGGCAATCACTTCCCAACAATGATATATTGGAAGAGAAAGTAACATATAAAATGGTGTATTAGCGTATAGACCCTTGTCTATTTCCATCTGATTTCAAGATGACACAAAAACCATAATGCATTTTTGAGTTTTATTTTTAGTAATAGCCCTTCAAAATTGTAATGAAAACTTTTACTTAGAGCATTCACAACCCGTACCCCATTTTTATGTGAGTGGTGCCCTATATTACAGGGAATGGTTGTGAGTGGTTGTGAGTGAAGGAGAAATAAAATTTATGGGGGTTGTCCCGTGATTTCCCATACAACCCCCATAAATTTTTTAATATTTTAAAGTGGTTATGGATGAGAGAGAAAAACTAATGATAAAAGTATGAAAAAATATTATTTAATTGAAAAGGAGAGAGAAAAAATAGATGTTTTTAGTGTAATTGTAAGGATGGGGATGAGGGATGAATTGTGAATGCTCTTATGTACTTATACATGCATACGATTGTGGGATTTTGTAATAAGCTTCTGTTGCCAACACATCTCAAGTACACAGATGAAAATGTAATAATAGAAACAAACACACAAATACAAACAAAAAAGGAACCTATTTACCTTGTTTACTGGCCCTATGCATATATAACGAGTATTTTCATCCTCATAATGAATATGCTCCATTGCAGTGCAAAGAGCCTTTTCTCTCAGCTTCTTCCCAGGCCATCTCATGAGTAAAGGCTCCACAAATTTGTCAAGAGTTGCCCAAAGTATGTCTTGTACAAGTGGATGTGGGTAGTAAAGATCTTCCTACAAATAAGTAAAATAAACTATCTTATTATAGCATAAATGAAAACAGGTGAAAGGAATTTATCCTCCTTAAAGTCTAGGACATAATTAAACCAGAGTAAACAAAACTAAATCTTGCTTATCATGAGATGGACCGGGAACAAATTAAAACCAGACGTAAAATAAATATGTTAATCATGACAGTCGGCCATTGAAAACAAATTCAATCTTTGGTGTGTGCTATTTGAACAAAATATCAAAGCATTCATGAAACCTGAGTATGTATCTGAAATGCCAGAGCACAAGTGGAAAATGTATCAAACCTTTGCACAAAGGTTTCTCGCATCATTCCAATCTATGTCATGATAGGGGACAGTAAAAAGTTCCTTTCTCAAGGCTAGAACCGTGGATGTGATAGGTCCAACAAACCTCCTCCCATATAAGTATGACATAGGCAGGTAGACCATTCGACAGTGACACCACATCCTACCTGACATGTTAAGAGTAAAACTTCAGCTGGATAAGAACTAATCTCATCTAATGAACAATTCCCACATGGCAAAGACAAGTAAAGGCAGAAAATTATATGTATGCAATAATGAGTGAATATATAGGCATCAAATTGATTAATGCTGAACTAAATGCATCCACAAAACTTCATCCGCATGCTACATCTAGAATAAACTTATCGTCACAGCTTGACAAGGCAGATTCATCTTGCTGAACCCAATATGAGCTTTTGAATTGAAGATATAAGAAGTAGGTCTTACTTAAGTTATAATATGTTTGCGTGACAATGATGAAGAAGAGGCACTCACCTGGATGCACAGGGAGGAAATACGGTAGGAGCCACATCTCAGGAGGCAACGGATTATTTCCGGACCACTCAAATACACCAAGTACCTATTTTTACCAACATATATGAGAAAATGGATGGGTAACAAAAAATATAATAAACAAGATCAAGAAGAAGTAGCTATACTGAAAGCCAGAACTTTCCCCAGGATGTAATGTAAGTGGCACCACCATGGTCCAAAATCCATTTCCGCCCTTTCTCCATTGCTCCTTCTCCATCATTGGCGCCTTCACCAAGCAATCTCAGAGTAACATAGTTCAAGGCACTACCAAACATGGTGCTATGACCCTCAATATGCAGACCCCAACCACCATCTCTATTCTGTGGTTAAGACATTATATTATAATCTCAATGACTCTTACAGGAGAAGCAACTACAGCTAACACTAAACTATACATGCCTGATGATTGTAAATGTAGCGGCACATCTCCCTTTTATGTTCTTTAGATAAGACTGCATTCAGTGCCCCAGTAATAGATAGAGTGATAACCTGATTATTCAGATTAACTTGTACTGTTAGGATTGTATTAATAATTTTTCTCTAAGAGAAGGTAGTACTTCACACAGATGGAAATATTCTTTAAAAATTGAAACTACAATACAATATACAAATGCCAAAAACATGCAGGAGAACATGAGACTAACCAAACCAGGCAATAGAAACATAGGGCCTCCATAGTCTCCAGGCCAATGACCATCATCTGCCTGAAGGGTTGAATGGAAACCAATAGCTCTTCTTAATACATTTGTCACTTTATCCTCAGTAATGTCTTCAGCATCTTTTATATTGACTTTTGGTGGGGAAACGGAGAGTGATCTCTCCTTTGCAAACTACAATATTTGAAAATAAAGTGAGAAGTAGCATCAATGTGAAAGGATACATTAGAATGAGCTAAAATAGAAGCATATGGAGTAAATAAAACTAGGTATATCACCAATTGAGGTTATAACCACAATCCAAATCCTGAACTTCTACCATTAACCAAACCAGCATATAGAATAGGTTAATTAACGCACACACAGGCGCACATGCACACATTAGAATGGCTAATTAACGCACCACCCTCTAACCCTGCTCCTAAATCTACACCTTTGTCAACCATGGTACTTAAACACTTAACCACTTGGGCAAGGTCACCTTTTTAATACACATTGGTCCAGCTAGGCCACGTGCCCTTTGATTGTAATAAATTACATAAATAACAATTTATGTGTGGAATTTTTGTGATCCCAAGAAACCTAACTATCATCCTATAGTTACTAAACTAAAAAGAAAAAAGTCGATCATCTTCATTGTTGATCATTAGACCATGTTATCTAGTTACTAGCCAATCCAGGATTTAAAATAGTTTTACTTTTGAAATGCAAATTCACCTTTTCCTTTCTCTTTTTTTTTTTGTGTTGAGGCCATAATTGTGCAAGGCAAAAAAACAGCCAGCTATAGGTCCACACCAAGATAAAGCAGAAAATGAGAGAACAGAATGTTGGCAACCTGGCATTAGAGGTAGGCCCGCATTATTCATTGCTTGGTCATCCAATTCAACTACATCACTTTGTACAGATACTGGGTCTCTTTCATCATTAAATATATCTGGTGCGTGTTGGAATCACCAATTATGTAACTATGTCTCATTTAAGCAATAAGACTTGTATTGTTATTTGTTTTACACATAGCTTAGAGACCATTGAGATGAAAATTCAGCAAGGAGATGTCACCACACATCTAGTGTTTCCCAAGTTCTTTAACTTCTAACATCAGCTTCACTTCTTACTTTTCAAATCTGGCGATTAAAGAAACTTCACTGCCAATAACTTCCCCACACTCATAAATCTCATCCACCAATTACTCCAAATAGAAGGTTGGCATGTAGATACATCTATATGTGGTCCATCTCTAAAAACACTATTTGCTAGAGCTCATGACCCAAATGCAATTACGGAATTACCACATTACATCTAAACAGGCCATTGCAACTAATATTATTATCTAACCTCGTTAACCACAAGAATCACCAACTCAACTTCCAGTAAAGGTAGTCTACTAATCCACATCCAAAAACAAAGGTCCAGTATATTCCATACATATTCCAATCATCACATAAACACAATATAATATCCTAACACATCATATACAAATAGATGCTAATGTCAATTGTCAACAACAAAACGTCGTAACTGTGCATCACGGGCTTCGTACCGGTGGCGTTATTAAAACTGTACCTGAATGCGCATAAGCAGATCTGAACTATGCTTCTTCTCGAACCGATTGTCATGGAACGTCTGTCGAACTTTCTCGATATCGGCTAGCTCCTCCACCGACCCTAACGTCGGATCAAACTCCCAAAACTGCCGGCCGACGTGACCGTTCGTCGTACGGAGCCACGGACTCTCTCCCTCAGCGATCTTCAGTTTCCACATTGCTCACTTCACATCAAAGCCATAAAACTGATTAGATCGTCACAATTTCATGTTCATGCTCTCAAAAACACTAATGAAATGCACAAATTCATACATTTTGAACAGATACTTAAGATAAAGAGCATAATCACATGTCAAATCGTATTTTGGAAGTAGATTAATTGCAAATTTGAATTTGATTACCGATTTGGTGGATGATGAACAGGGGCCGACCACTACGTGTGAGAGTATAGCTACCGCTTAATAGTGACTACTGCTGTTGCTACATATCATAGATTTTATTTTCTAAAAACTCCTTGAAGAATCTTGTTACTGCAGATATAGTCCCTGTTTTATTAAAGCTCTAGAACAATGTTTTCTCCGCCCGTGTTTAACACCAAAATTATTCATGTGGGGTTGGGTTTGGTTTGGTTTATTATTTCTTTAATGTTGATTATGATGTATTAAAAGAACTAGAATAATACCCCGTGTATTATACGGGTTAAATAAATCAATATTAAAAATTAGTAACAAAAAATTATTAATTATAATATGATATTTTGAAATATGATATGACTAAAATTACGTATAAATAAGAACTATAAGTAATAAAACAATGATATTATTTTCTTTGAACTGTTGTTTTATTTTTTTTTAATTTATTGTAAATCAAAACGTTTTAAAAAATATAGTTTTTTAAAAATTTCTTATTATAACTTCCAATTTTAAATTTATATGGTTCATAAAAAATTAATTTCTAAAAACACTAATTTTAAATATTTTGTATTTTTAAAAGAGTTGGTTGTTTTAAGAAATTACTTATGTTATACAAAAGATTATTTTTTTAGAAATTACATTTATAAAAAGAATTTTTTCTTAATTTGTTAAAAACTATTTTAATCTTAAAAACAATTATCTTAAATAATATAATTAATAGTTAATGTGAGCATTTAATATGAAAGAGAAACGAAAAAATTAAATTTAAGAGGTTTAATATTGTGACAAGTGTCAACTCACAACCTTCTTTTATTGTAATAGATATAAAATGAAAAATTATTTATTTCATATTAGAGAAAGTATTCTATTTTTAAATGAATAATTTTGTCGTGGTGTATAAATTAT
>BJCM01152103.1:0-10634 GCA_018326385.1 Flaveria bidentis | reverse complement strand
TTCACACTTAGAATATTTCTGTTTCATGTGTGAAACTTCCTAAGCATTCTTCTTCAATGCACTTGTGTAGCATACAGGATAGACTTTGGATGTTTAGGTTGCATCAGCCTCTTCATTAATCTCTACACATTCTTTCATTCATTAATCATCGCACACTACTTTATCATCTGGTTCATTCGTTCATAACATCATTTCTTCCATTTGTTCCTTTCATACATAACACACTTTTCGCACAAATCGCACCTTCGCAACTTCGTATCCTAAGTACATATCTCACAAATCGCACACATGAGGTAGCCAAAATCGCATGCTACATATCACACAGTAAATACCACATCGCACGTATCGGAGCAGTAACCAAAACTGAACTCCCACTGTGTTTATAGTCCCTTATGATATCCATCGTACATATCGCACAAATCGCACCAACGGAGTGGTCACCAAAACCGACTCCCCCTATGTGTGTGAACTCATAGGTTTTATCCAGAATCGCATACCATCTCATGGGTTAGCCAAAATTGCACGCTACATAACCCACATGAGGTAGACAAAATCGCACGCTACATAGCACACAGTAAATACCACATCGCATGTATCGGAGCAGTTACCAAAACTAAACTCCCTATTGTGTCTATGTTCCCTTATGATATCCATCGTACATATCGCACAAATAGCACCAACGGAGTGGTCACCAAGACCGACACCCCCTGTGTGTGTGAACTTGTAGGGTTTAGCCAGAATCGCACGCCATCTCATGGGTTAGCCAAAATCGCACGCTACATAACCCACATGAGGTAGCCAAAATGGCACGCTACATAGCCCACAGTAAATACCACATCGCACATATTGGAGCAGTTACCAAAACTAAACTCCCTACTGCGTCTATGTTCCCTTATGAGTTAGTTAAGATCGCACACTATAATACACACACAGTTGAGCTAACAAGTCTCAATGAGTTGTGAACCTCCCTTCTTTCTCTTGCAAGCCACCCTTACTCTCATTCATTCATGCTTGCATTCATTCATCATGTTCCTCTTTTCATTACCTTCCACTTTACGTTACATAATACTTTCATTACATTCATTAACGTTCAACGCAAACCACGGGAAGACAATCATACATAACAATAAGGAACATAACAACATACAACATCAATCACACAAGGCGAATCCCACACCCAAAACATACATCATGCATAACATACAACATGCACAATCACACGACATCAGACATCACACGAATCACGCGCATCACATCATATAACCATATGGCATCACACCTCATCATGCATCATCAACATCATCATCAGCTCATCATCATAGATCATCTTACATCATCCATGCGCATCACATCATCTACAACCCCGAAGGTCCAAGCCTACATCCGCACTTTCCCGAAAGACAGACAATACTATGGTCATTCGGGCGTATGGACCCTATTTGGTTGCATGGTCTTCCATACGTAAGAGAACACTCAGGCGAATGGACCTCCAGTCACATAGCCTCCAATCGCACGCTTCCCATGCGAATGAACCTCAATCGCATGACATCCGGGCGTATGGACCTCAGTTGCATGACCTCCATGCGGATGGCCCTCAGTCGCACACTTTTCGTGTGTATGAAACTCACTCGCACGACTCACAGGAGTATGGACTCCAGTCGCATGACCTTCATCTGTATTTCATTCAGTCGCATGACTTTCATCCGCATTTCCTTCAGTCACATAGCCCTCATGCGTATGACCCTTAGCCGCACCACTTTCGTGAGAATGAACCTCAGTCGCACGCCTTTCATGCATATGGACCCAGTCGCATGCCATTCGGACGCATGGACCTTCGGACGCATAGCCCTAGCCGGGTGCAGAATGCAGTTTATCCCGAACTGCAGCTGCCAAGTTCAACCTCCAAACTCTTCCAGACCTCTTTTAAGCTCAAATCAACCATTCTAAACCTTAGGAAAGAATACCACGACATCACTCAAGCACAACCAAGCCCGAAATCAAGCCCCAAATGAATCATACACATACACATACATACATAAATGGGTTTACACCCAAATACCCGAAAAATGGTTTTCAGACGTGTTCCAGCCACAAAATCATTCAAAAACGTGTAGAAGAGGGGTCCTAGAACTCACCTATATGATCCCGTCGAGTAGAGCATCGATTTGACCCGCTGCGCTTCGATTTTCACACTCGAATCCGCTCGAACCAAGCTTGTCTCCTCTTTTTCTCTTTCTCTTCTCCCTTGGCTGAGTTTTGGCAAGAATGGGGAGGGTGTGGGCTGCCATCCCCCTTTTATACCCCCACTCATCCAAGTTTTTTCCCGTTTTGGCAAGTTCGGTCCCTCGACTTTGGACTTTATTTCTTTTCTTCTTTCGTCGGCTTCAAAGAAAATTTCCGGGTGTTACAGTTAAGACAGTGATGCTGGTGATTTGGTTCAGGTGACAGTGGTGGTGATTGACGATGATGGTGATATTTTCATAGGTTAGTGTCGTTGGTAGTAGACAAAGTGGGTGGAAGATGATGGTGGCTAGGTGTGGTGATATTGTTTTCAATTCATGTGTCGGTGGTGTGGGCAATTCCAGTGGCGGGGATGGGCGGTTTCAGTTGGGTGATAGTTGACTGTGGTAGTGTGATGATGGAAAAGAGATGAGATAGATAATGTGTGTTTTGGGTGTGTGTTTTAAACAAGTGTGTTTATGGTAAAAAATATGGGTGAGTCCCATAATTTTTTTAAAATTTTAATTTGAAAGGTAGGTTAGTCATTTTATGAAATATTTTACAAAAAAAACTAACGGTGTTAGTGTTAAGGATTCAAATAGATGGAAAAATAAAATGTCTAAGAGACATAGTGTTAGTTTTTAATCTTTAAGAGTGTAATATTATATTATTTGTTAATAATTAAAAATTATGGGTGTGTGTGGTTGAAATTGTGTATAAGTATTTTATCTTTAAGAGTGTAATATTATATTATTTGTTAATAATTAAAAATTATGGGTGTGTGTGGTTGAAATTGTGTATAAGTATTTTAAACAACAAAACAATCATATTGAAAATGAAAAAAGGGGTTTTAATCAAGTGTAATCATTGTGTGTGTCTTTGTGTGTGTAGGATTTAATACAAACATTTTGTAAAAACCATAAGAACCACTAAATTATTAACATAATTATTTGATTATTAGGAAGGTATAGTATTTTAGATTTCCATTATTGTTTGTTTTAACAAGCTCTTATTTCATGCTAATATTTCTAACCTCTCTTTAACTGAAATCAACAATTATTAGTTTATTTATACAATATAGTATCACGAAAACATATTCACGTTATATTAGGAGACGTAAAATTTGATTCATTTAACTTTAAAAATGATTTTTAGTGACAAAATATGTTTTCATTTTAAACAATACGTACACATGACTAATCCAAAAGTAGAACAATACTCAAATGCTCAGATCCGTCTAGAATTAAACTACTTTACAACTTAGCAAGACAAATTAACACATTAATGATAACTCAAGTTTCAATACCATATTTTGCAAAAAAAGGGGTTATTTTAGGTTTATGTGCTATATTATGGTGTTACTTTTAGGTAAGATTTGATGTTTTTTTTATTAAAATAGTAATATGTTTTAAAAAGTGTATTGAAGTGCTACTTATTTTATTTAGTGTTTATTTGGTGTCATAACTATCATTTTCAAATTTTGAAGTGTCTTCTTTATCAAGTGCTACTTTTCACGAAAATAGCACCATGTATATTATTAAGTGCTATTTTTGAAGTTTTTTATTAAAAAGATGTTATTATTATTTTTTTTAAAATATAACAATATTATACACATAAATGCTTGATTTTATTGTATAATTTAAAAATATATATATAAAAGTTATTTATTTTAACAAAATTTGATAGAAATAATTATTTATTAAGAAAAATCAATATTTAATTATTCTTGCAAATAATTACTTATTTACCCTTTTATTCATTAACTAACTTAGTAAACCCATGCATGACAAGGGTTGAAAAAGTAAAATATTAATATAGTAACTTATTAATCATAACACAATATTTTAAAAATATGATATGACTGAAATTACGTATGAGTAAGGATCATAAATAATAAAACAATGATATCACTTTTTTAAAATATTATTTTTAAATTTTTCCAAAGAAAATAAACATTTTGTTGTAAAACAAATTGAATAAAAATGTCATTTTTAAAAAAAAATTCTCATTATAACTACCAATTTTTAGTAACTTTTGGTTTTCAAAATATTTATTCTTTAAGGCACCAAATTTTAAACTATCTCTTATTTTTGAAGAAAGTTTGATATTTTAGAAAAAAATATTATTTTGTAAAATTTTGTTTACATAGAAATAAAATTAATAAAAAGATCTCTTTATTAATTTATTAAAAATTATTATAATAAAAAAGTGTAAAATAACATTATTAGTATTAAGATAATTATTTAATCAGCACTCTAGATCCGTTCTGAGAGTTTTTAGATAGATACATATATATGTATGTATGTATCCGTGTGTTTCAGAGTGTGTGTAGTTTTTATGGTTAATTCAAATATATAACTTGTAGTTAAGGATGGACATTTGCGTGTTACAACGAAAGATTTACGTATATGCTTGACCGACCTATTACAATCATATAATTTAGTTTATCCAACCGTAGTATTTTTGACATCAATAAGGAATTTGTGTCGAGCGAATGGGTCAAACAGACTCGTTACTCTTTTAATAAAAACTAACTTTAGTAAAACCATATATTACACGAGTTTAATAAAGAAAATATTTCATAAAATAAAATTTTATTAATTATAAAATAATATTATAAGATAAGATACGACTGAAATTATGTATAAGTAATGACTATAAGTTATAAAATAATGACATCAACTTGTTGAACTTTTATTTTTATAATTTTTTTCAAATTAATTTTTTGTTTCAAAAGACGTTCTTTTAAAATTTTTATTTATAAAAGTATTTCTTTAGGAAATTTCTTTATAATAACTTCCGATTTTAATTATTTTTAGTTTATTAAAAATTTACTTTTAAAAGAACCAATTTTTAAAATATTTTACATCATTAACAAAGTTTGATGTTTAAAAAAAATTATCTTATGAACAATTTATTTCTTTAGAAATAGCATTAATAAAAAGATCTATTTCTTTAAATTAAAAAACTATTTTTAATCTAAAAAAGTGTTAAATAACATTATTAGTGATTATTTAAAGTAAATTACCAATTGCATCCCTGATATTTTTTCCTATTTAACCAATTACATCCCTATAGTTTTAAAACCTCGATTTCCTCTGTCTTTTTATTTTTATCTCCATTTAAGTGCTAACCCTGAAACCTGTAGATTTAACCATTAGTTTTCTATAAATTGAAAAAAATACCCATAATCACCACATTATTAAAACTCACCTTCACATATGACGTGACTAACATTATTATCATCATCAATCTTACTTTCACCCACCATCTCTCTCTCATCTATCTCTCTCTTTCCCGGTAGTCCACAACCACTACTACCACCATCGCCTGATCACAACCACCACCACCATTATTTGACATGTAACCACTAACCACCATCGTGTCCCTCGCTCTCTCTCCTCTCAATCTCTTTCACGATATTCCTTCTCCACCACCGCCACTACCATCGCCACCAGACCACAACCACCCACTACCACCACCACACATCGTCACTCACTATGCAACCACCACCACTTCCACCACCACACATCGTCGCTCCCTATGCAACCACCACCTTCGCGCTCTTGCTTTCCTATCCTCTATTTTGCATATCTAGAGAAAAAGGGTGAGATAGTGGTGGCAGTTTGAGGTGGTGGTTGTTGGTGTTGAATGGATGGTGGTTTATGATTATTGTGGTATGATAATGGTTGTTGGTGGTTTGTGATTAATAGTGGGGGTAAGGTTTGGTGGTTGGTGGGGATGGTTGGCGGTTATGGTCGGCTAGTGGGTGTAATTACGATGGTGGTGATGGTTTAGATGATGATGGTGAATGATGGTAAGATGATTGTTAATGAGAATGTATGGAATTATAGTAATAATAGTTATAATATTAATAATAATATTAAATAGGATTAAAAGAAAATGACAAAATACCCTTAGAAAAGACAAATGTTGTGGAGCTCTTAATAGATTCGCTAACACTATTAGTCATTTAAATTCAAATTGTTATATCATAAAAACATTAGTGATGCAAATAATTAAAAATATAAATGTCAGGTATGCAAATCGAGCCTCTGAAACTATAGGGATGCAAAGGATTAAAAAGGACAAACGTCATAGATGCAAATAGTAATTTACTCTTATATTTAAGAAAACTTACAAAATGTTTAGTCATGTATATTCTAAGGATTGAATTCTAAACTTTGTTTAGAATAAATCAATAGCTTATTATTAATATATACATAATTTCCACCATGTTGTTTGTATAAATCAATCACAAGCACCTTTGCTCCTAATCGAGGTGCGACGCCTCAGCCTTTTGTATCCCTCTATATCTGTTTCTTTGTGGAAACAAAATAAAGGAGGATTCGTGGAAAGAGGAGGGGCGACTATAGAAAGATGATGCTTCCAACCCTTAGATGAAAAACAAAGGAACGATATACTAAAAGACACTATTCATCCCTTTGTATTTTAAATATTAAAAAATATTATAATATAATATAATAAATACCATATAATAAAAGAAAGAATTAGAAGGAGACGTGATATCATTCTAGCACATCAAAAATATTCTTTCCCGCCTCTGTATGTTAATAAATATGTATTTATGTTTTAAAATAGTTTTAAAAGTTATTTAGCGTTTACATATTAGTAATATCATAAAATTAGCAATCATCTTATTTGAATGATTCAATTTTGTTTATATCTTAACTCTTAGTTAATATCTACTTACTCTAATAAAGTAGTAAGTAAGATGGATAAATGACCAGCACCACATTTCTTGTCACCATAATTTTCTTGCTTCTTTCAACTATTAAATACCTGAGTAAATTATCATTTACATATCTAATGTTTGTCCATTTGAACCTTTTATATCTATATAGTTTCAAAGCCTCAATTTACATACCGGACATTTATATTTTTAACCATTTGCGTCACTTATATTTTTATTATGTAACCATTTGAATTTAAATAATTAACGATGTCACTCAAGTATATTAACCAACCCCACATAATTTGTCTTTTCTAAAGGCATTTTTGTCACTTTATTTTAATCCTATTCTTATTATTTTCATAATTCCATCCATTTTTATTTACCATCATCTTACCATCATTATTCATCATCATCATCTGAACCTTTACCGCCACCGCCAACTACATGCACCCGCCAAGCATCACTACAAATCATCCCCACCAACCACCAAACCTTACCCCATTGTTAATCACAACCCACCCAACCACCATAATTGCAACCCACCACCCATTCGACACCAAAAACCACCACCGCCATCTCATCCCCTTTTCTCCATCTAGGTAAGACGATTAAAATATTTTAATTAGAATGAAGAGCATATCTTAGTCTAGAGTTTAATGAACATCAAAGTAAATGTGGGGTAGTCTCACAACTCACTCCACCTATAACACCATAACTCAATGGTGTGTTTGACATGAGAAATAAACACTATTGGATATGGTTAGATCAATGATGTGTTGTAGAAACTTGCAACACTCCTTTTGGAGTTTCACTCTTGAAACAACAACCAAAGTAATTAATATGGCTTCAACTAAAAAGGTGGACAAAATGCCTTATGAGATTTTACACGGGAGTAAATCCAAATGTCCTACCTTAGGGTATCAGGATGTTATGTGTAGGATCGGATATGGTCACTCAACTCCAATATAATCTCTCAAACTCACTAAGTCATACTTGAATGATGATGTAGAATCCTTTAAGAGTTGATGATAATATATTAAGTAAATCAAACACAAGAAATAGGTTTTCAAGATACTTGTACATATTACTTCTCAACTCAAAGTTTACAAGACTCTTGAAAGCATTACCAAATGAGTTACAATGAGAAACTATATATACTACTATCTACAACCGATTATACTTTGATACCAGCTGGAACTTACTTTTAAACAAATACTACATTGTTAGAAGTAAGGTATCTAAAATAAAATACTATCCTAGATTAAGTAGTTATGACATGTCCATGACTTACCTTTTGTCACCAACTAAACATGGTAATTGTACTAACTGATAAAACGTGAACACTGGAATAAAGTATGGTTAACTACATGGGCGTGGGAAAGCGCCATGCAGTATATCAGAGGTTGTAGCGGGTTGTTAGAGGGACCATACTTATGTCCACTAGTTCATAGTAGGTTCTTTCGAAGGTAAATTACAAGTTCTTCCGAATTCACTTATACTTCGAAAGAATCTACTTCTTCCAAGACTTTTGCTGATCTTTAAGAATTTATATGTCGAAAGACTTTGTCTTGAAATCTTCCAAGTGTTTGTCTTCGGAAGAGGAGTTACTTTGTCTTCGGAAGACAAAGATTTTCTTTGGAAGTTCTTCTAACGTTGCAAGACCGTTTGAGGGGTTTGGTCACTTACAACACAACATACAATGAGGAGAGTTGATTTAGAACACTTAACAGATCAAATGGAGAACTAGAAACTAGTTACAATAATCCTAAGAAACACAAGTAATCAAGAGACGGAACAAGAACAAATAACATAAGTGTTTGGTTTTCAAGAATGTTGTATATTGCTCTTTAGTTCCTTACAAGTGTTACAAAGCATAAAGAAAGATACAAGGGGCCAGAGATACTTTATACTACATCCTACAACAGGCCATAATTTGAAGGCCAATTGGATACATGATCTAGACAACAACAAAATCAATGTAGAGTTAAAGGAAGATTGCCTTTTGACTAGTGACTATGACATGTCATAGCTCACATCGTAATTTATTACAAAAAGGATAAAAGTACATAAAGTAGAAAGAAATAAACTCAAGACCTCAATGTACAGTTTACCAAAATCATGGACATTTCACCAACATGTGAAAGTTGGCGAGTCAAACACAGTTGCAGCGTAAAGGTGGTCCAGTTTTATGGTAAAAGATACACCAGATAAAGCATGTACTCAAAAGTCTTTGGAAGAAATCATTCCTCAAAAACTGGCTTTGGAAGACTTTGTCTCTGAAGCTTTGAAAGACTTCATTTTTGGCTTCGGAAGATTTCACACTTAGAATGTTTTCTAATGCAGAATGTGAAACTTTCGAAACATTCTACTTTAGCACTTTGTGCATGAATGCAGGACATACTGTTTGGATGTTTTGGGTTGCATCAGCTTTATATGAAACCTTACAAACTCCCCTTAGGATGATGCAACTAAAACATTTGAAGACTTTAGATATTGATAGTCCTCATTATGATAATGACCATGCCTTTCTTCATAAGATGGTCAGGATCATTCAGACTCTCAAAATGTCTTCTCATCTCAAAGAGATCATGTAGAGGTAGATTGAACATGTCTTGCCAGGTGTAGACATATTCATCATCTTGATCTTTGATGACATGCCATCTTTCTAGATTAGTAGAGTAAGTCCAGGACAAGATGGGTCTTCCCGATGCCAGAGGAGCTGCTTGGATTGAAGTTGGTGGAGCTTTCTCTTGTTGCACATTCTCAAGATGTTTTGACTCATCTTGAGATTCGGAGATGAATGCCTCTTTCTTATCTTCTTAGACTTTGGTCTAGAAGCCATCCTTTTTCTCCTCTTTGAACTTTTTAACTGAGAAGATTGGCATGCAACACCCTATTGATCATCTTTGTCTTGCTCAGTTGGGTTTTCCTCTCTCACAGGTTCAAATTGAGAGGGGACAAAACCTTGCTGTGGATCAGAAGATGAAGGTTGCTAAGACTCAATAGGAGTTCCAGGTGGTGTTGTCTCAAAAGGTTCAACCTTAACCTCCACTTCTTGAGGGACCTAACTTGGTGGAGAGTGTAAATCAATAGTTTCTCCTATTTTGATCATATGCTTGATCACCCTAATGTGCTCATCCATAGTAGATAGAGATATAGGGTCAAGTCTCCTTCTAGAGAATCCAAACATGTTAGAACCCTTAGAAGATTAACATTTAGTCTTTTATTGTCTATTTTATATTTTGTACTAGTATAGGGACTAGTTTTGTAAATTGTTAAGTTCCTTAGTTTCTAGTATAAATAGCTTAGACTAGAGTAGAATTAAAAAGTTTTGGGTGTTAACTGCTTTCTTACTCTTGTAATTTTCTTTGCTATATCAATGAACTGTGAATTCTGTTGATATTGATTGATTTGATTACAATTGTTTGTGTTTCTTTTTGAATTGTTTACATAAATCATTACAGATTGAATCAATTGATCCTATCAATTGGTATCAGAGCTTTCGGTTGAGTGTTTTTAAAGTTCTGTCGAACATAGAAACTTCAAAAATCCACTGAAATCTGTAATTGATTGACAGTTCGAGTGAAACATTGTGAATTAAAGTTGTGTTTCATCATCAGAAACATAATTTGAATCATAAATTGCAGTATATTTCATCAAATCTGTTGAATTTGTTGTTCGAACGAAGATGAAGTTTTCGAACTGAAAAATCTCAAAT